>JBBGZY010002013.1:1362500-1650000 GCA_037952925.1 Lithobates clamitans
ACATGAAGTTTATGCAGAGAGTGAATATTTGCAGTGTTGACCCCTCTTTTTCAAGACCTCTGCAATTCGCCCTGGCATGCTGTCAATCAACGTCTGGGCCACAATTTGACTGATGGCAGCCCATTCTTCAATGCTTGCAGTTTGTCTGAATTTGTGTGTGTGGGTGGGGGGGTTTGTTCACCTACCTCTTGAGGATTGACCACAAGTTCTCAATAGGATTAAGGTCTGGGGAGTTTCCTAGCCATGGACCCAAAATGTCCATGTTTTGTTCCCCAAGCCACTTAATTATCACTTGCCTTATGGCAAGGTGCTCCATCATACTGGAAAAGGTATTGTACCTCAACAATCTGTTCTTGGATGGTTGGGAGAAGTTGCTCTCGGTGGATGTTTTTGTACGATTCTTTATTCATGGCTGTGTTCGTAGGCAAAAGTGTGAATGAGCCCACTACCTTGGCTGAGAAGCAACACCACACATGAATGGTCTTAGGATGCTTTACTGTTGGCATGACACAGGACTGATGGTAGCGCTCACCTCTCTCTCTACTCTACAAGTTTTTTGCTGATGCCACAAACAATCAAAGGGGATTCATCAGAGAAAATGACTTTACTCCAGCCCTCAGCAGTCCAATCCCTGTACCTTTTGCAGAATATCAGTCTGTCCCTGATATTTTTCTTGGAAAGAAGTGGTTTCTTAGCTGCCCTTTTTGACACCAGATCATCCTCCAAAAGTCTTCACCTCACTGTGCGTGCCGATGTACTCACACCTGCCTTCTGCCATACCTGAGCAAGCTCTGCACTGGTGGTGCTCCAAACCCGCAGCTGAATCAACTTTAAGAGACAGTCCTGGTGCGTGCTGGACTTTCTCGGGCACCCTGAAGCCTTCTTCACAAATGCAATGACTTTTTTTTTAATGGAATTAAGTAAATTTTCATGCAAAAGAGGGACTTTGCAATTAATTGGAATTCATCTGATCACTCTTCATAACATTCTGGAGTATATGCAAATTGTCATCATAAAAACTGAGGCAGCAGACTTTGTGAAAATTACTATTTGTATCATTCTCAAAACTTTTGGTCATGGCTGTTCTCACAAACACACAGAAGTACTCAAGCATTAAAATCCATGGTGCTCACTCCAGCAGGTGTGGTGACACCAGCTAGCTAAGCTCTGGCTGATGTGTTTCATAACAATGCAATTCGGAACAAATGTCATCAGCCCTGACCTCAATTGTGATGAGATGTCTGTGCTTGAATACTTCTGTACTTCCATGTTTGTGAGTATGCATCATTTTTTAATAAATGCCACACAATTTTGCATGTGATGAGTGACGTTGTGTGTGCGCGGTGATCACAGGTGCGTCATCGCGTCACTTACCGCATGTGATCTGCCTTGTGTTGATCTGTGCCCATTGGTCCACCTTCTAGGGTTGCATGTAGAAGTTCGCCAACTTACTTAGGTGCGCTAAGACCTTCCCCTGTTGCCTCCCCACTCTTGCTGGTAAATGCTCGCGGATAGGGTCACGTGACTAACAGTAACGTGACGACATGACGCGTCATGTGATACGGTGTTTTGGCGCCAACAATCATGCTGTCACGGCCTCTCTGTTACCCTATGCCCTTCTTAAAAAAAGGAAGTTTTTGGAGATCTGGCTTACACACGGAGGGGAAAGCTGTACACACTGGAGTAGTGTTCAAGGGTAAGCTTTGTTCTTCTAGGGAACTGTCATGTAATGGTTGTTTACATTCAGTTACTCATCCCATCTATATACCTTATTTTCTTTGTAGGGGTATATATTCTCCCTCGCTTACGTAGCATTATCTGCCTGGGTCTTACTAATAGGCCTTCCCATTTGGGATAAATGTAATACTCATACTCTCAGGTGGGTGTTTATTTATCTCTCTGTCCTATCTCTGTCTGCACTTAGGTTTTTACCTACTAACATTTTAAGTACCTAATAGGCGTTTATACTCTTTTCCTTGATATGCCATCTATCTTTATAATTTAGGGGATTCTATACCTATCTATCTCACATATTGGTATTGTAACTTTGTGGCCATATCTGGTACTCCTGGTAAGCACCACCCTTGATTTTCGCCTATTTATACCCGGTTTAGAGGGCTAATGCCTAATTGTAGATACTATCTATATATATTCTTTCAGATTCTCTGCCGGAAACGTTGATAGTGAGACCCCCTTACAGCTTAGCTCTGTGTGTGATTCATACCTTGGTACTCCTAAGTACAGTTTTTATGCAAACTCTATCCCCTTATATAATACCTTAATTTTTTTAGACATTGTTTACATCCATTTAATTAACTGTATGGGTGCATCTTATCCCATAATGTACTATAATGAATGTTTTTTTGTTCCATTTAGTGGTATCTACTATAGACCACATGATATTCGTGTATGTTTTCAATGTATACATATATATATATATATATATATATATAGACTTTTGAAACTTCGTCTTTTTTGATGTTTGTCTAGTTTTGTGAGGTGTCCCTATACCCTGCACCACAGGCTTACCAGGCAAGCATATATGTTGTCACGTCTATGTTTGTATAGTTTATGTTTACATGTACCTTTCCTGGATAAATGTTGGAATAACTACTGTTATACTTATATAGACATGTACTACATGAAATACTGATATATGCACTTTTTCTGCTTTTAAATATACCAGCACCTGCCCAGTATCTGTCCTGAGGAAGCTAATACTCTAAATACTCTAGCGAAACGCGTTGACAAGCAAGTTCTTGGAGGCATTACTCGGTCAATTCTTTTTACTTTGATACATTACCAAGTCAATCTTTATATTTTTGATCCAGCCCCCTGTAACTGCATTATTGTGTAACTGTTAACCACTTGAGCCCCGGACCATTATGCTGCCTAAGGACCAGAAGTCTTTTTCCAATTTGGCACTGCGTCGCTTTAACTGCTAATTGCGCGGTCATGCAATGCTGTACCCAAACAAAATTTGCGTCCTTTTCTTCCCACAAATAGAGCTTTCTTTTGATGGTATTTGATCACCTCTGCGGTTTTTATTTTTTGCGCTATAAACGGAAAAAGACCGAAAATTTTGAAAAAAAATGATATTTTCTACTTTTTGTTATAAAAAAAATCCAATAAACTAAATTTTAGTCATACATTTAGGCCAAAATGTATTCAGCCACATGTCTTTGGTAAAAAAAGTCAATAAGCGTATATTTATTGGTTTGCGCAAAAGTTATAGCGTCTACAAACTAGGGCACATTTTCTGGAATTTACACAGCTTTTAGTTTATGACTGCCTATGTCATTTCTTGAGGTGCTAAAATGGCAGGGCAGTACAAAACCCCCCCAAATGACCCCATTTTGGAAAGTAGACACTCCAAGGAAATTGCTGAGAGGCATGTTGAACCCATTGAATATTTATTTTTTTTGTCCCAAGTGATTGAAAAATGAAAAAAAAAAAAATATTTACAAAAAGTTGTCACTAAATGATATATTGCTCACACAGGCCATGGGCCTATGTGGAATTGCACCCCAAAATACATTCAGCTGCTTCTCCTGAGTATGGGGATACCACATGTGTGGGACTTTTTGGGAGCCTAGCCGCGTACGGGGCCCCGAAAACCAATCACCGCCTTCAGGATTTCTAAGGGTGTAAATTTTTGCTTTCACTCTTCACTGCCTATCACAGTTTCGGAGGCCATGGAATGCCCAGGTGGCACAAAACCCCCCAAAATGACCCCATTTTGGAAAGTAGACACCCCAAGCTATTTGCTGAGAGGCATATTGAGTCCATGGAATATTTTATATTTTGACACAAGTTGCGGGAAAGTGACACTTTTTTTTTTTCATAAAGTTGTCACTAAATGATATATTGCTCACACAGGCCATGGGCATATGTGGAATTGCACCCCAAAATACATTTAGCTGCTTCTCCTGAGTATGGGGATACCACATGTGTGGGACTTTTTGGGAGCCTAGCCGCGTATGGGACCCCGAAAACCAATCACTGCCTTCAGGATTTCTAAGGGTGAAAATTTTTGATTTCACTCTTTACTGCCTATCACAGTTTCGGAGGCCATGGAATGCCCAGGTGGCACAAAACCCCCCCAAATGACCCCATTTTGGAAAGTAGACACCCCAAGCTATTTGCTGAGAGGCATGGTGAGTATTTTGCAGCTCTCATTTGTTTTTGAAAATGAAGAAAGACAAGAAAAAACATTTTTTTTTTTCTTTTTTCAATTTTCAAAACTTTGTGACAAAAAGTGAGGTCTGCAAAATACTCACTATACCTCTCAGCAAATAGCTTGGGGTGTCTACTTTCCAAAATGGGGTCATTTGGGGGGGTTTTGTGCCACCTGGGCATTCCATGGCCTCCGAAACTGTGATAGGCAGTGAAGAGTGCAATCAAAAATTCACGCCCTTAGAAAGCCTGAAGGCGGTGCTTGGTTTTCGGGGTCCCGTACGCGGCTAGGCTCCCAAAAAGTCTCACACATGTGGCATCCCCGTACTCAGGAGAAGCAGCAGAATGTATTTTGGGGTGTAATTTCACATATTCCCATGGCATGTTTGAGCAATATATCATTTAGTGACAACTTTGTGCAAAAAAAAAAAAAAAAAAAAAAAATTTGTCTCTTTCCCGCAACTTGTGTTGCAATATAAAATATTCCATGGACTCGACATGCCTCTCAGCAAATAGCTTGGGGTGTCTACTTTCCAAAATGGGGTCATTTGGGGGGGGGTTTTGAACTGTCCTGGCATTTTATGCACAACATTTAGAAACTTATGTCACACATCACCCACTCTTCTAACCACTTGAAGACAAAGCCCTTTCTGACACTTATTGTTTACATGAAAAAGTTTTTTTTTTTTTTGCAAAAAAATTACTTTGAACCCCCAAACATTATATATTTTTTTAAAGCAAATGCCCTACAGATTAAAATGGTGGGTGTTTCATTTTTTTTTTTCACACAGTAATTGCGCAGCAATTTTTCAAACGCATTTTTTGGGGAAAAAACACACTTTTTAAAATTTTAATGCACTAAAACACACTATATTGCCCAAATGTTTGATGAAATAAAAAAGATGATCTTAGGCCGAGTACATGGATACCAAACATGACATGCTTGAAAATTGCGCACAAACGTGCAGTGGCAACAAAATAAATACATGTTTAAAAGCCTTCAAAAGTCTTTACAGGTTACCACTTTAGATTTACAGAGGAGGTCTACTGGAAAAATTACTGCACTCGATCTGGCCTTCGCGGTGATACCTCACATGCATGGTGCAATTGCTGTTTACGTTTGACGACAGACCGCCGCTTGCGTTCGCCTTAGCGCGAGAGCAGGGGGCGACAGGGGTGCTTTTTTTTTTTTTTTTTTTTTTCTTTATTATTTTTTTGCTTTTTTAATCTTACTTTTAAACTGTTCCTTTCATATTTTTTTTTTTAATCATTTTTATTGTTATCTCGGGGAATGTAAATATCCCCTATGATAGCAATAGGTAGTGACAGGTACTCTTTTTTGAAAAAATTGTGGTCTATTAGACCCTAGATCTCTCCTCTGCCCTCAAAGCATCTGACCACACCAAGATCGGTGTGATAAAATGCTTCCCCAATTTCCCAATGGCGCTATTTACATCCGGCGAAATCTAAGTCATGAAATACTCGTAGCTTCCGGTTTCTTAGGCCATAGAGATGTTTGGAGCCACTCTGGTCTCTGATCAGCTCTATGGTCAGCTGGCTGAATCACCGGCTGCATTCTCAGGTTCCCTGTTGAGACAGGAGAGCCAGAGAAAAACACGGAAGATGGTGGGGGGGGGCATTCCCTCCCACGGCTTGTAAAAGCAGTCTAGAGGCTAATTAGCCGCTAGGATTGCTTTTACATGAAAGCCGACCGCTGGCTGAAAAGAATGATACCAAGATGATACCTAAACCTGCAAGCATCATTCTGGTATAACCACTCAAAGTCGTGAATGGCGTACCTGAAGACAAAAAAATGGTTAACAATGGTTAACAATAAAGCACAGTAAACAGTAAAGTATAAATAATTACACACCTGAAAAACAAACATGATAAAACATAATAACAATAACAATAACAATAAAACATTGCAGAATAGAATACAGTAAAAAAGAGCAGAACAATAGAGAGAGAGAATAGAGAGAGAGAGAACAATAAAACGACAACTATTTTTTTTTATTTCATATTTTTTTTTTTTTTACACTTTTTTTGTAACTAACTTTTATAACGGTAACCGGTTCCAGGTTCGGGTCTCTCAAAATGCGATGGCATCTTGGGAGACCCTGTGAAAGTGTGTCCTAGTCTGTGCAATGCTGTACCCTACGCTAATACTCAACTAGTGTATGGTAGCGTTCAAAACATTCACCAATGCAAAGACCAGGATTGTCAGGACAGGAGGGACAATAATAGTGGGTGTCACGCCTATATCCGCGCTTGCTGCAGACACAACATCTTTTTTGGGGGGGTTCGCTGGGTAGGGGTACTCGGGAGGACATAAAAATGCCTCTCATGCAGCCGACTGCATTTGGTTGGGGATGTGAATGGGGGAAGTACGGGCGCTGCAGAAGCGGTGGGTTCCCAATTAGGATTGGCGAATGCAGCAGGAAGGGCATTATGGGCACGACGGGCCTGTGTTTGTCTTCTTCTTGGTGGCAGCGGGACACTACTTGTGCTTGCCACCTCACCAGCTTGAACTGCATTTATGGGACTCGCCACGTCACCACGTGTTACTGCAGTGCTGGTTTGACTACGACCGGGGTGTACAAGGCCGCTGGCGCTTGCCAGTTCCCCAAAACGCTACCAAAAAACTGTTAGCGATCGCAGGGATCAGGCCTGACTCTGCGAACGCTGCAGTTATGCGTTTAGTGCCTTGTAAGTGACAGTGATCGATCGATACTGCACTTGGGTGGGCTGGGCTGGGCCGGGCGGAGGGGCAAAACGCAGGTGCTAGCAGGTATCTGGGCTGATCCCGCTAACACTGCGTTTTTGGGAACCCTAAACTGCTGGTGACGCTAGTATAGATCTGATCGGATCAGATATTGATCCATTCAGATACTATACCACTAAGGGAGGCGTATGCTGCGTGCGTGGGTGTTAGCGGTACTGGCGCTAACCTGACGCTGCCTGGGGCTGGTGCTTGCCAGCTCACCAAAATGCTACCAAAAAAACTGTTAGCAATCGCAGGGATCAGGCCTGACTCTGCGAACGCTGCAGTTATGCGTTTAGTGCCTTGTAAGTGACAGTGATCGATCGATACTGCACTTGGGTGGGCTGGGCGGAGGGGCAAAACGCAGGTGCTAGCAGGTATCTGGGCTGATCCTGCTAACACTGCGTTTTTGGGAACCCTAAACTGCTGGGGACGCTAGTATAGATCTGATCGGATCAGATATTGATCCGTTCAGATACTATACCACTAAGGGAGGCGTATGCTGCGTGCGTGGGTGTTAGCGGTACTGGCGCTAATCTGACGCTGCCTGGGGCGACGCAAATCACCGCCGGGCGATCGGGGGGCTAAACCTTTATTCGGTAATAAACGGCGGGTGCCCTGACACTATAAAAAATAAACGAACTAACCGTAACGGTTATACGGTGATCAGTGGTGAAAGGGTTAACTAGGGGGCAATCAAGGGGTTAAAACATTTATTAGATAGTATATGGGGGACCCTGACGCTATAAAACGCTGATGGCGAACCTAAATATTTACCTCACTAACTAGCGTTACCAGCGACACTAATACAGCGATCAGAAAAATGATCGCTTAGCGACACTGGTGACAGGGGGTGATCAAGGGGTTAAAACTTTATTAGGGGGGTACCCTAGACCTACAGGGGGGTAACAGTAACTGTGCTAACACAGTAACTGTCACAAACTGACACCTAGCAGTAATCAGAAAAAAAAAAAAAAAAAAAAACTGCTGGTGTCAGTTTGTGACAGGGGGGGGGGGGGGTGATCGGGGGGGGGATCGGGGTGTAATGTGTGCCTGGCATGTTCTACTGTGTGTGTGTGTGTTTGTGCACTCACTCACATGTCGTCTCTCCTCGGGCCGGAACGGAAACTACCGACCCGAGGGGAGATGACATCACTTCCTTTGCTGCTGTTTAGCATACAGCAGCAAAGGAGTGTTCCCATTGGCCGGCGGCGATCGCGAGGGGGGGGCCACGAACGGATGGCCTCCCCCTCGTCTCTGATCGCCGGGGGACAGAACGGGACCGCCTCGGGCGGCGGGGGGGGTCCGATCGGACCCCCCACCCGCGGGAGGCAAATGACGTACATGTACGTGATTTTGCCTGCCCGTGCCGCCTTGCCGACGTAAATCGGCGTGAGGCGGTCCTTAAGTGGTTAACTGTGTCCATACAGGGTGTTGTTTTGTATGTTGCTTATATGTTTTTTAACTATGCTGTAATAAAATTTATACTTTTTTTAATGATTCCTTCTCCCATTATGTGCCCATAAAGTCCATCATTTTTTTTGAGTCTTTAAATACTTACAATTATATTTTGGATGTTGGCATGGTGAGGGTCTTCCCTTCCCACACAATTTTATTGGATTGCACTACGTAAAGTATTTTCTTCCCTCTTTTATGGTCCATGTTAAGTCACATGTATTGAGGGGTCCAGTAGTCCTTGGTGATCATCACAGGAGTGGTTTACCAGTATTCCAGAGATGACCTCTGAGTTTTGTATGTGCTTAGACCTCACATACATAGGGGGTCAAAAAGATCTGGTAAGAGGCTCAATATTCTGTTGATGGTGGTGCATAGGAGCTGACACAGAAGATTTTGTTCCATATTTTCACCAGACTCATTTTTTTTCACAAAGCCTATTTTGGATGTGGACTCTTCACATTATTTTGTGGATTTATGCTGTTGAAATAAACAGGTCTCTTTGGTCTGTTTTTTCTTGTATTATATTGTATTGCATATTTGGTCATAGAGTTTTAAGAGGCATTTTTTTACACAGTAATATCAACTGGCTTATGGTAGCATGGTCTAGTGTGATGGGTGAAGTTTTCAGTATACGGACCGCATTGTATATTTTACAAATGTTAGCTGGCTGAAAAAAATGAGTTTTATCAATTAATGAAAATTTTAATAAATGAAAATGAAGTTACCTCCTAAATCCAGAAGTGCCCATCAGAGTCCCCCTTAGGTCAAGGAGTACCTATCAGAGTCCCCACCTACATCCATGTGTGCCCAGCAAAGACCAGATGGCAGTTCAGTCCTGGACTTGAAAATTCTATAAGTTCCCATATGTAAACATTGCACTGTTGGCATGGTCACACAGAAGTTAGCCGTTTTAGAAAATAATATATGTTTGTAGGTAAATGGAAATTTAAAATCCACTGAATTCCAAAATGTCTTTTCTTGCTGTTACATACTCTATACAATTTTATTTTTAAAGAGAGCTTTACACCAGACCATTCATTTCCAACAAAAATGTTTCCATTAAATTATACGTGCATGTAATGTATTTTACGCATGCTTTTTACTTGTAAAAGGCCCCCTTGTGTGGATTTCCAAAAGCCCTAAGGCTGCTGCTTGGCATTGCCACCTTGGATGTGTTGTCAGCAGCCCCGGTGAGCTGCTACTCAAGCTTCATTAAAGCTGAACTCCAGGGAAAAGAAAAATCCTTCAATGCAGTTGGGCTGCTCACACGCTACAAGGGTTAAATGTGCTGCAACGTTACAGTCTAGAGCAGGGTTTTTCAAGTGGGGTGCCGCAAAGGGTCCTCAGGGGTGCTGCGGACACATCCCAGTCTGAGTGCTACTTGTGTTAACTCCCGTGGCAGTGCGACTCTGCGAGGAGAGAGAGGGCACAGTTCGTACAGCTCTCTCTTCTTCCCTTCAGCTATGTGTACTATTTCTGGCATAGCAGTGCAGATAGCAAGCATAACTTGCCACAAATTTTTGGCAGTGTAATATTGTAAGTCGTGTTAACTTGCTGCACATTTTTAATGGCACGTTGTACACTTGCAGAGCACTTGAAGCACAAGTTCTAGTTGACACTTTTTGAACTTATAGCAAATTTGCATGGCAATTCTCTAGCAAGAGCAAAGTTGCAGTGGTGAGTCTACAGCAATAGCTCTGCAAGTCACAGTGACCCCTGTGGTGGGATGAGTAATGCACAACTAAACTGAACTAGAACTTGCAGCAGACTTACAAAAAAAGTTGGAGTCGTGCAATTCAGATTTGCTGCAATTGTGCAACAAACTTGTGAAGCCTGGCAAGTCTAGCAATAGCTTAGCAAGTGCAGCTCAACTGACTGCTATCTGGGAGAAAGCTGTGCGGCCGCCTGTGTGTGTCCTAACAACCGATGATGTCATTGGTTGTCAAGGACATATTGGGTGGCACTACAGCTTTCTGTTTTTTTTTTCCCATAAAGATTTTATTGAGTATAATAACAAAAAAAAAGTGCAGACAATTGTAAACAGTTGTCACATGACATCATCAGCTTATAACAGGATATCCATAACATTTAGAGCAACATTGTGAAAGTGAATCATCAAGGAAGGTATTCTGAGATATGTCAAAGTACAGGGGAATAGCGTCTTAGGGCGGAAATTTTTTTTGCAGTATACACTTCCCCCCCGGATCTTCTCCCAGTAAGACCAGAGGAGGAGATGGGTTATTGAGCCAATCCTGGCAAAAGTACAGTGTGTACCGATTCCCCATATTATATGGGGCCATAAGAAGACTGATACAGCTTTCTGTTTTGCCGGCAAACACATAGCTGCAGGGAGCTGTACAGGCTGTGCTCTCTCTCTCTCCCCACAGAGTCGCACTCCATGGGAATGAAAACACGCAGCCCACACACTGCACAGGAGTTAAGCAAAAACGCCCACATTTTTGCAAGGAGGGGAGATGGGGGGGGGGGTTTGAGAGGATTGTGCAGGTAAAGGGGTGAATTGGAACGGGGATTTGGGAACAGAGGGGTTTGTGCTGGGAGGGGGGTTGGGGGGAGTTGTGCTAGTAGGGATTTGGGGGAGTTTGTGCTAAGAGGAGGAATTTGGGGGGGGGGGGGGATTTGAGGGGGTTTGTGCTAGGAGTGGGGATTTGAGAACAGGGGGATTTGAACTGGGGGTGGATGGGGGCATGTGCTAGGAGGATGGATTGGGGGGGCCTTTGTGCTAGGAGGAGGAATTTGGGGGGATGTGCTAGAAAAAGGGATTTTTGCTAGGAGGGGGGATTGGAGTGGGGTTTGTGCAAGGAGTGGGGATTTGGGAACAGGGGGGTTTGTGCTGGGAGGGGGAATGTGCTAAGAGGGGGAATTTGTGCTAGGAGAAATTTGGGGGGGGGTTGTGCTAGGAGGGATTTGTGAACAGGGGGGTTTGTACTGGGGGGGTGGAGGGGTTGTGCTACTAGGAGGGGAGATCGGGGGGGGGGAATTTGTGCTAGGGGGGGATTTGAGGTAGTTTGTGCTAGGAGGGGGGATTTGGGGGGGGAGGTTGCTAGGAGGAGGAATTTGAGGGGGTTGTGCTAGGAGGAATTGAAGGAGTTACAAACCAAGATCACTGGACTCTGCCTCAAAGCATACATTTTAGGGCTTGTTCACACCAGGTGCAGTGAGGTAAAGTGTAAAATTGCAAGTTTTCTTGTACAGTCACACGTGGGTGCCATTATTTCATAATGACACCCCCACACATCTATCAAATGCGTATACATTCGCGCCCATTATAAAATGCGACGCGCAGAATCATGCAAAAAAGCACGTGCTAGCATGGACCTCCTGATGTGAACAAACCTTCAGCCTTGTGTGCCCCAGGATTGTGCACAATTCTAAAGGGTGCCTTGACTGAAAAGAGGTTAAAAAATACTGGTCTAGGGTACCAGAAAAAGACAGTTTTACTTGCCCAATCCTCGACTTCCTCTGCACTGTTAGACCTGTCTTCTCAACCTCTTCTCCCCTATAATTCATGATAGAACAAATGTCTCAACATATTGTGCATAGTAGTTATGGTATAATATAGTAATGGATTTCAATAAGTAAGACCTGACAATTCATAATATAAGACACTTGTCTGGACATCTTGGTACATGATAATAGACCTATGGTATGTAAACTGCAATTGTAATGGTAGCATATAGGCATCGTAGCAATAAGAAATTAGTTCATTCTAATAGACTGTAATATGGTAGATATTGGACATAAAAACTGTGACGTAGCATCATAAAAAGCTCTATGCGTTTCGTGGTTACATTACCACTCGTTAGGAGCATAGTTTTGGGGGTATCTATAATAGAAAATGCCAAAAAAAAAAAAAAAAGGTAACCAAATTCCAGCTGAGGTATTAGTGTTTGATAGTGTACATGGTTCCCATTACATTCATGACGCCACGCCGCTGACATGTTTGTCCATCTGCGTACTCCGAGGGAATCTGGGCGCAACGCTTTGCGGCTCGGGCGGTGGCGCTGCTTTTCCCTCATTACGCAGTGTGACGTTGCCGGTCACCATTGGTCTACGGCTGGTATATTTATCACACATGCACCCTGCTTACACTTTAGCTCGACCCACTGGCTAACACACTGCTGCACTTCTGGATTATACATGTTTTTCACTTAAATACCCTCACAGGTATTTAGTCTTTCATATTCTCACTACTTATTTCACTTATTTACAATTTTACTTCACGCCATACTTTCGGTCTAATTTCAAACTACTCTCTTCTTTTTACTTTCATGTAAATTTTCCCTCTATACACATATTTGGGTGTCTCCTCTCCAGTATATTAGTTGTGGTATAAGTTTACTGTTACTCTATTGATTTTTTACAGATACCCTTGGTAATTACTTATAATGTGAACCATGTACACTATCAAACACTAATACCTCAGCTGGAATCTGGTTACCTTTTTCTCATCTTGGTTGTTGGTTTCTAAGCCGTGCCTCTAGGGTTACCGTCTCAGCTCCCGGGAACAAGGTCTCCTACAGTGCCTTCTACCATTAATACTACCATCAGCCGTACCCATATGCTACAGATAGGTGAGAGTGTTTGGAACATTCTATGTTCCCCCTCTTTCTTCTGTGTTTTACATTCTTTTCTATTATCTTATATAGTTTTTTTTTTACTATTACAATTGCAGTTTACATACCATAGGTCCATTATCATGTACCAAGATGTCGAGACAAGTGTCTTATATTATGAATTGTTCAGGTTTTACTTATTGAAATCCATTACTATATTATACCATAACTACTATGCACAATATGTTGAGACATTTGTTCTATCATGAATTATTTAGAATTGTATTTATCTAATGAGATCTAATATTATATGATTGTATTTATTATTTTTTACTACCTTACGTGTGTATGTACACCTTTTGTAATAAATAATTATGTTATACATTGATTGGTTCATCTGACTGAGTTATGTGCTTCATATAAAGTCCCACCATCCTTTCCTCTTTTGCTCAATTTATCGGGGATGGAGGTATATGTTACTATTGCACCATATAAAGTCCCAACCCATTTTAGCTTTAGGCTTTGTTTTTCTCTTCTCCCCTATGCTTCAATGATGGTAGGTCCTCTGACATCATCAACTACAATGCAGGACCCATAGCCTTGTCTAAGACGTGGGGATGCCACATAGCAAGGATAACTTGCCACAAATTTGTGGCAGTGCCGAATTGTAAGTCTGTTAACTTGCTGCACATTTTCATTGCAAGTTGTACACTTGCAGAGCACTTGAACCACAAGTTCTAGTTGACACTTTTCCAATTTGTAGCAAAGTTAAGGGGCAAGTCTCTAGCAAGAGCAAAGTTGCAGTGGTGAGTGGTGACTATTGCACAACATAACTGAACTAGAACTCGCAGCAGACTTGCAGAATGTTTGCAAAGAAAGGTGATCTGGAGTCATGCAATGCGGACTTGCTGCAATTGTGCAACAAACTTGTGAAGCCCAGCAAGTCTAGCAATAGCTTAGCAAATCATTTTCAAACTTGCAGCACAATTGCTTGCTATCTGGGATGCAGAAGAACAGTCAACTGCCAGATCGTAGGGGAAAAGAGGACCCTAGACATAAATGAGCATTTAACCTTTGCAGTGCAGGGGTTATATTTTTCACACTGCACCGCACACCACTGCTGTGTTGTAATGTGAAGAGGGCACATAGAAAACAATTGTTTTCTGTATGCCATAGCCGTGATCTGTGGTGTCTTATCCAGAAAAACACAGGTCGCCATGTATAACAGTGTTTCTCAACCGGGGTTCCGCGGGAAATCTACATTATGGCGGATGTATACTGCCGATCTTGTCCTTAATGTGCGCTGACACTCCTTAATGGTACCTCTGTAGTTCAGACTCCTATAAGGTCAGGGGGCAGAGCAGGGGAGGAGTGCAGAGAGCAGGAACAGGAGCCAAAGAATTATGAGGTCTTATATGGCAGCACTGACTGGGCAGGAACAAGTGGCTCAATCCGAAGATGAGCTCTTACAGCGGCTCTCTGCCTCCCCTCTGCACTGTGCAATGTGCTCCGATTACTCTCTGTTTCACCTGCACTCTGCATTATGACAGCTATAAGAGTCTTATACCTGCAGCAATGCAGAGTGCAGGAGGGACAGAGAGCCATCGGAGCACATGGCTGGAGGTTAGAGATGGGGGCGGGGGGTGGGTGGACAGAGCTGGCAGGGGCACATGGCCACTGGTATGCTGCATGTCAGGGCCAGTACAAGGGCGGGGCCTAGCGGGTGCTGAGGGCAGTCCTGAGCCGCTCTTCACTGACAGGAGTGATCGGGACACTTGCTGTAAAGGAGGACTCTGAATGGGACACCTGCGGTAAAGGAGGACTCTGATTGGGACACCTGCTGTAAAGAAGGACTCTGATTGGGACACCTGCTGTAAAGGGGGTGGGCTCTGATTGGGACACCTGCTGTAAAGGGATCTGACTGGGACAAGAAACCGTTTAATTTCAGTTGAAGATTAAATTTGGGTGTGCTCATCTCAACTTCGACCCAGAATTGATCGTCTGTGCAGAAAAAAGCAAGCCCAAGTTTCACATTAAGGGGGTAAGTGTTTTTCGTTTTCTTTTTTTACAATATTTATTCTAATATTTGATACGGTTCCTTTATTGCCGTTATGTCTACAGATCGCTGATCAGATCCAGTGTTTCAGTGAGCTGTAGATCTGAATTTTTTTTTCACGGGTTCCCCGAGATCTCAAACGTTTTGCCAAGGGTTCCCCAAAGGTAAAAAGTTTGAGAAACACTGATGTATAATGTGCCTAAAGAGGCAGAGCTTCTTTAAAATGTGAGTTTCCTTGAAATAACAAGGCAAATTTTCATGGAAAAATGCAGAATGTTGAAGTCCATCTGTCTCTCTTATCAGTGATATGGGGGGAGTAGTAATGATTCCTTTGGGTGTTACAGCTAAGTTAAACTACTGGAATTCTTCCTTAATGAGGTGAGGGCTGAGTTTGGGCTGCTGAAACTGGATCATGGACAGAGAGAATTCCACAGACACGCAAAAATCAATCCAGGAGGATTTACATGTGGCAGGTAGGATGATAACCATCGGGTCAGCAGATGGAGGAGGCTGTCACAGCCACAGCCCAAACGTAGGAGGACTCGAGCAATGGATGGCCTAAAACACATCTAAAAAATGTGAGAACCTCTACGAATATCACAGGTGTTTAAATTTAGGGCTGTGGGATGAGAGCGCATATTTCACATATCCTATGGACTGGGGGAGAAAATAAACGTGTCATATAAATGAATACACAAGTGAATATTTGCTGAAATGCCAGTTGGAAAATATGCAAGCTTGAAAGCCTGCAGGAGAAATTTATGGTCTAAATTATTAGCGCACTTTCTGCAAAAAGGGACAAAAAGACTAGTGTAAGTAAACACACAACACAGTTTTTTAACAAGTTCTTTATATATGAAAAAAAAAAAATGCCACCTGCCGACCCCGACTGCTCCCGTCTCTTGCCACCACCTAATGTTTCATTTTTTTTTTCTCTGCTAAAGTAAACAAAGGGACAGGGCCATCCAGTGATGTCATCTGGTGACCCCACCCCTTTGTTTACTTTACTGGCAGGGCCGAAGAGGGAGAAGAGGAGCTGTAATTTGGCCCTGACGAACAACCGGCTCCTTAACAACCAATGACTCATCAATGTTGCTGATAGCAAGAATAAGTCACTAGTTGTTAGGATGCCAGCGGATCCTAAAAACCAATGCAAAAATGGATGTGAAAACGGGCCGATTATCCGTTTACGTCTATTTAGGTCTGCTTCCTTTATTTTAAATTGAACAAGACTTGAGACTTGTTCTGTTTAAAAAAATGGACCTGCACGGATATGGATGTAAACGGATGATCATCCCTTTATATCCATTTGCCCATAGGAATACATTGCTGTCCTGTTGGTAGGTACTACTGTGTCACACTTCAGAGATCCTGCCTTCTACAGATATGTTGAGAAGAGAAGTTTCAGAAGGTAGTGTCATTACTGGAATCACTGCTTGCAGGCAGCAAGGTATCACGGGATATGTAGTCCAGAAAACCTGAAAGTAAACAGCAGAGCAGAATCTGCAAAACATGCAAGGAATCCAGGAAGTTGTGGAAAGAGACAGCCAGCAGACAGGCAGCAGTCACAACATGAAAGATTTTTCAAGTAAGCTGATATAGGATTGTCAAAAATGAGTGTTTGTTTTGTTACAATTCAGATGTTCAGAATGAAAATGTATGCTGTGGCCATGGATTTCGGAATCACTTACAGTTTGTTTACATTAGAGGACTGGCAGGCTACCAAGATTTAACTCTCATAGAAAGGGCTGGAGTGTGGAAGAAGAAGCAAGAGAAGGACACCCAATCAGGTTATGTCCTGACAAGGAGCCTGCTGATAGGAGAAGAAAGCAGAGTGACCAAGAGATGAGCTAATCATTGTGCTGCTTCTCCTTTTACGGTCCAGTCACAGGCTGGGGCGGGTCTAGGATGACCTGGGCCCATAGGATGGTGGTTGAATGATGCTGACCATTAGACTATAGGCATCTAAGGGGGCAAAAAAAATATATATACCATGCTTGGTTGCTCTTAAATGGAAGAAACGGGAGCCTCACTCTGTTTAATTTGCACTCCAGGATCCAAGATGTGAAATGGATCGAATACTTGACTGCTTTTACTAAATGACTCCCTTGATGCTCATAACCAAGTCTGGGAATTGTGGGATCTCTTGGAAGCTCCGCCAACCTGATGTTTCCCTACATTAGTGACGCGGTGTGTGGATGGTGACTTTGGACTTCGGTGGGGTCCTAATACAGGAGGATGTCCTTTACAGCCCCCTCCCCTTCTGCTCTCTCTTCTTGCTCTCCTGTAACTTTTTGTTTTATACTATTGTGTTTAATACTGCGCCTTTTCCCAACTTGGTTGCGCACACCTGTGGAGTTGGGATTACCTTGAGATACTGGTACTCTGAGCCGTTATTACTAGACTTGATGTTAATAAATGTTATATTCTAGACATGTGGGGTTCTTTTCATTCAGAATTAATAATATTTGGATATATCTAAATACCCAAATTACTGTATAAACAAAGTTTACCGAATGCTCCGACTAACGAAATGAAATTCGTCCCTATCTCTGAAATTCAAATCAAATTCCACTCAAAATTGAACAGTAAACATATTACTGAAATCAAAGACTGTGTTATTAGAGTACCATTCTGAAATAATGCTGTTTTTTTTTTTAAGCCAAAAGGTGATTTAAAGAGTCATTGTAATCATTTGCTGAAGATCTTTTTTTTTTTTCACTTTGCTGCGCGCATTTGAATCGAAAAAAAAAAAAAATTCGAATTGGTCGAGTTGAAAAAATAGAGTACTAAATTGGGGTGGTTGGCGCTGTTCGACTGTGTACACTGAATGATGTTCGCAGAAATATAGGTGTGAAATAAAAATAAAAACATAAAAAATATATATATCTAAAAATGGTAAAAAGTTCCAAAAGTGTAGACAAAATTATATGTGCATATATAAAAAACCTGACCGCAATCTATAACCATAAAGTGCAGTGTGTGGTGCCACATAAACTGGTGCAACTACAAAAAACTGTGAGCAATGCAAACACTGAAAAAATTGTGTAATAAAAATCAAATCTAAACTATCCCAAAAACGTGAATATATATATATATATATGGAGAAATAATATAGAAAAAAATCTTGAAAAAAAATCACATATTGGTAAAACTCCTTCGTTCATATATACACACACAATAGTGCTTAAAACATAAGATGTGAGTGATCAGTTCATAAGAACAAGTGTCCCCAAAAGTAGAAATTCCATAAAAAGTTCTTCTCAAAGTGCAGTAATGTGTCTCTTCATTCAAATAACAATATTCCTGGTGTAGTGAGTGCTCCCCGCCTTCCAAAGGACCCCCACTTGTGCCCTCACTCACCGGAAAGCTTCACCCCTGCAGGGGTATCAAGCCTGTACACTGAGTCCAGCAGCAATGGTCCGTGGTGACAGTCCTCCGTTCTCCTCTCCTTATCTGGTATCCCGATCACCTCCAATCGCTCCCCGGTCTACAGGCTAAATGATGGGCTGTGGATCGCATGTAATTGTATTTTTTCCAGCTGAGATCCTTTTGTCCTGTCTCCCTGTCTGCTGAAGGGAAGCCTATCTAAAATGCTATCGATTCAAATTCGAATCCTGAATACGAATTGAATGAATCCACCGAATTTGACGAAACTAGATTAACGAATCTAAATAAAAACGATATGCAAGTAATTTTTTCGTCATGCACATGTCTATTATATCTATAAGAAAATTTACCCTAGTCAAACTTTACCGTTGTATGCTCTGCAAGTTGGCACTTTATGGCTTTTTCAAACTACAAGTATTGTACACTTCTGTGTTTAATATTGACAATGGATAAAAACTGTCAGTTTTCAAAAAAAAAAAAAAAAAAGAGCCGGAGGCAATCTTTAAGGGCGAATATTGCAGCAAAAGCTGGATTTGTTATTTTTTCTTTGAATTGGCTCTTTTTTTTTTTTTGCTAGTTTTGGCCGGAGCTGTGCTTTAAACCCCAAAATTTAGAATAAAACAACACTGATCTAGTACAAAGCTAAGAGCATGAAGGATAAAAAATTAGGTTGCTACACTTTGTCTTTTTCGTCGGCTAGAATTCAGACTTCAGTAAATCCTCTTTTTTTTTTTTTTCCCTTTTAGTGTAAAACATTTTTGTTCTGGTCTTGCCATATATATTTTCATGACGCCACAGGGATCTGGGTCACATCCAGTTCAGTACAAGTGTGTTAATATAACTCGTTGACGCGAGTAGATTCTGGGAGGAAATTTATCATCTCCTGCTGGGTAACATCAGCCTGAAAGGAATGTGGGGCCGGATAAACAGTTACTGGTAACATCTCCACTCCTAGATGTTTTATGTGGTCTCCATAATGGAGGCGCTGCTTGGCTAGGCTTTTAAATGAGACCGGTCACCTCCTTTATGACCGCATTAAGGTCTTGAGTATATCAAAAATAGATTTGTCTAAATGGTTGGATGAATGGGAAAGGAATCTGGGTAAATATTGCAATTACAGCATCATCCCTCTTCACAAAGTTACAGCAGTCGGGAGATGTTGTCATTCCACGCAGCTTCTGCAGAATTCTGTCCTTGTAGCGAGTGCACTATTTTTGGGGTACTCTAGTCAATCCACTAAAGACCTAGTAAAATACAGATCGCTATATGTTAGCTGTATTTCTAATTCAGTTCAGCCAGTTTTGTGATTCAACAAAGCACAACAAAAAAAAAGCTAACTAGATGGATGGTATGCTAGGAATTTTTTGTATTGGTCAGTATTGTGATTTATTGTATAGACATGGGGGGTGGAGGGTGACGACAAAAAAGAGAGAGGACGGCGCCCTCTAAGTGCAGCATGTATCATACAACTATTTTATTATAGGGGATTAAAAACACTCACATTTGAGTAGATAAAATGCAGCATTGTACACAATAGTGTCAGTTCATCCGCATGTTCCCGGGTAGTAGCGATGTCACGGGCCGGTGGAGGGTATCCTCTGTTCTGGGTCCTGTGGCTTTCCGGCGGTGCTGTGGGTGCTCAGCGTTTCCAGGCAGCTGGGACGCAGATGGGGAACGCTCCGTGATGCTCCACGTAGTGCTGATGTCCTCACTTCCGGGAACGGGGTCAGGCGGGCGGCGCTTCGCGTACGGAGCATGCGTGCTCCTTAATCAAGCTGATAGCCTGATAAAGGAGCGTGCATGCTCCGAACGCGAAGCGCTGCCCGCCTGACCCCGTTCCCGGAAGTGAGGACATTAGCACTACGTGGAGCATCACGGAGCGTTCCCCATCTGCGTCCCAGCTGCTCAGAAGCACTGAGCACCCACAGCATCGCCGGAAAGCCACAGGACCCAGGACAGAGGATACCCTCAACGGGCCCGTGACATCTCTACTACCCGGGAAAATGCGGATGAACTGACACTATTTTTTTTACAATGCTGGATTTTATCTACTCAAATATGAGTGTTTCTAATCCCCTATAATAAAATTGTTGTATGATACACGCTACACTTAGAGGGAGCCGTCCGCTCTCTTTTTTGTCTTGTTCCAGAGCCTCTTCTAGCTTTCTTGGACTGGCAGCCTTATACGTTCTCAGCACCTCATTATCCTTACATGGATTAATGCTTGGACTTGAACTGAAACACTTTACATTACCACCAAGCTCCCCCCCCCCACCCCCCCCCCCTCCATTCTGCCACACTCTGCCCCCTTTTTTCTTTATTTTTCTTTTCCTTCTTATTTAATATATCGTATATATACAGCTATACTCTGAGTGCGTCATATTAACCCCCGGGGGGGGGGTGTGACGACACCATTATTTTACCATTTCATAATCCTGGTACATCATTTTTTACTCTTGGAAGTCTTGCACTATTAGATCACAGTGCAGGCCGTCCAGCGTGAAAAGTAAATATAAAACAATTTGTTTGTCTAACACTTCTACCAGACACTTGTTAACTTGAACCCAGCAAAAAAGTGATTGTAAACAATCATTTTTTGTATTTAAAATAAAAAATGATGTTATACTTCCCTGCTCTGCGCAAACATATTTCACAGAGTAGTCTCTTACTTCTTCTGGAGTCCCCCACCTGGGCTATCTGCTCCTTCTTTTTATAAGTGCCCCCTCAGCAAGCCGGGTGCTGAGTGCGCCCCCAACCTGTGCGGGTGAACTCCTGAGCCGGGCTGTGTTCAATCACAGACACACACAGCTCAGCTTGACCACACCCCACCTGATCCCTCCTCACAGGATTTGATTGACAGCAGCTGGAGCCTATGGCTTCTGCTGCTGCTTGCCTCTCCTGTGAGAAGAGAAAGAGAGGAGAGCAGTGCTGCAGATGGCACAGTACTGGATCAGTAGAGGTGTCAAGTAAGTGTTTAGGGATGTTCATGAATGCCGGCCAAGGACCCGCACGGAATATAAACCCCGCCGCTTGCCGAACATGACAGTTCCCGTCACTTAACACTCGCTGAATGACGCAGCACCATAAGATTGCCTCTCTGGAATATATCCATTCTTCACACGCTGTTAATTCCAGTAGCACTTGAAAATATGGCAGTATCGAGCGGCATGGAGGAAGGATTTTAATAGGAAGCAGCAGCCTGCAGGCCATGGCGTACACACCCTTAACTGCTTGCCCACCGGCTCACGCCAATATACGTCGGCAGAAGGGCACGTACAGGCAGATTAACGTACCTGTATGTTGCCCTTTATGAAGCGGTTTGCGGGAGCGCATGCCGCAAGCTTCGTGAGTGTGATCACGGGTCCCGCGATTGTCTCACGGAGAGGAAGAACGGGCATTTCCCTGTTCTGCTCTGCTTAGTGACAGGACACTGATCACCGCTTCCTGTAATCAGAAGCGGTGATCAGTGTTGTGTCACACATAGCCCAGCCCTCCCCCCAGTTAGAATCACTCCCTAGGACACACTTAGCCCCTTCACTGCCCCCTAGTGGTTAACCCCTTCACTGCCAGTCACATTTACAAAGTAATCAATGCATTTTTAATCGCACTGATCGCTGTATAAATGTGAATGGTCCCAAAATAGCACCAAAAAAGTGTCTTGAAAACTAAAAACTATCCCCTATTTTGTAGACGCTATAACTTTTGTGCAAACCAATCAATAAATGCTTATTGCGATTTTTTTTTACCAAAAATATGTAGAAGAATACGTATCGGCCTAAACTGAGGAAAAAAAATGTTTTTTTTATATATTTTTTGGGGATATTTATTATAGCAAAAAGTTAAAAATGCGTTTTTTAAAAATTGTCGCCATTTTTTTGTTTACAGTGCAAAAAATAAAAACCGCAGAGGTGATCAAATACCACCAAAAGAAAGCTCTATTTGTGGGGAAAAAGGACAGCAATTTTGTTTGGAAGCCACGTCGCACAACCGCGCAATTGTCAGTTAAAGCGACACAGTGCCGAATCGCAAAAAGTGCTCTGGTCCTTGGCCAGCCAAATGGTCCGGGGCTTAAGTGGTTAAAAATAACTAATGTGATTGATAATGTATTAACCCCCCCCCCCCCAAAAAAAAAACCTTTAACTTTTAAAAATGATAAACTTCAGCTTTTCCACTTAAAATAATACAGCTAGGCCCCTTTCCCTTTTCTTCTTTCCCCTTTACCCCCCCCCCATTGTTATGATCCTTATGGGTATCCTATTGTTCAATTGTTTTTGGATGCTGATATAGTTCTGTCTTTATATATTAGTCTAATATCTTTTAATTTTAATGCATGTAGCAATTCTGTTCCATATTGCTGGCACAATCTCTGATGAAGCACTGAAAAGCGAAACGCGCTAATCCTGTAGGCCCATCTTTCGTGAACGATGGCTGATTACATTCCTTTTATGGCTATACCACCTTTCAAATGCATTGTATTTTTGTTATACCAGACTTTGTGCTGTTATTTTTAACCTTTGAGAATGTATGATGTTTCAAAATAAAGACTATGTTTTAATTTGTCTTTTTTTTTCATTCTCTTAGCACAATTGAAGTCCCTTATCTCAAAAGATAAATGGCTAAGGGGGTACCACATCCATATATAGATTGTTTTAGAAGATTAGGACATTTTGAGCAGACTTTACCGGTAGTAGAAAAGGAACATTACAAAATATTACAAAATTCTTTTATTACAAAAAATAATTCTAAAAATTATTAGCACAAGATAAAAACAAGAGAATTGAAGCGCTCATTGATACAACCACATAGTATACATCATATTGGATCCCTGTTACTACTGAGTCAAAGAGGTTGACGTTTCGCTTTTTGCTTCCTCAGGACCATATTTTCTTGACTGTAAAAAGAGATCACTCTCCACTCCTGTTTCTGGTGTGGACAGTGGAGATTTTTTCTTCTATACGTATCATACAGATGGATGGTGCCATTATTGAATTTGATGTTTATCTCATCCACCTGAGTATTGTATAATACAGCTAGGTCACCGCCACCTATGATTGGACAATGAAAGAGCAGCAGTACACTAATATATTAATTTTCTCTCTCTTCCTGTATGAACGTTCCCTGTCAGCACATGTGCATGCAGCAGAGAACCTCCTCCCAGTAATGCAGTGCAAAGGATTACAAAAGGCTGATACCTGGACAGATCCAGGGACTTTCACAAAGTGTTAAATACCGTATATACTCGAGTATAAGTCATTCCGAGTATAAGTCGAGGCCCTAATTTACCACCAAAAAAAATGGGAAAAACGTATTGACCCGAGTATAAGACGAGGGTGAGAAATGCACAGCTACTGTAAGTGGAAAAGAGGGTCAACAATGCCCATTTGCAGCCTCACTGTGCCCATTTGCAGCCATAGGTCCCCCGAACTTCAGACTCGGTAGTTAAGGGTTCCTAGATGCCCCTTAGCTGCAGCCAAAATTTGGGGTCTCTGAACCCAAAGGGTCCCGAAATGACATTACTGCAGATGGACACAGTTGACTGATTTTGAGGCCCTGTATCTCTGGGCCACTTAGTGCTAGGAACCTCAAATTTGGTGTGCAAACCCAGTGGAACTAGCACCATAAAATCTCTAAAGCTGGGGTTTCTAGCACCAAGTGTCCCCGATCTACAGGGCCCCAAAAATCGATTCAGAAAATGTCATGCACTTTTCTGCAGCAGAGAATAACATTTTCCTAACCTACTTTGAGGCCCCGTATCTCAGGCCTACTTGGTGCTAGGAACCCTAGCTTTGGATATGTTATGGTACCAGTTACACTGGGTTAGCACACCAAATTTGGGGTTCCTAGCACCAAGTGGCCCCGAGATACGGGGCCCCAAAGTCGGTTTGGAAAATGAAATTTTTTGCTGCAGAAAAGTGCTTGACTCGAGTATAAGTCGAGGGGGGTACTTTCAGCACAAAAAAAATGTGCAGAAAAACTCGACTTATACTCGAGTATATACGGTACTTAAAAAAAAAAAAAAATTGTGAACCCACAGTGATTGGCATTCTTGTATGGGTCTGCCCGGAGTTCAACTTTAAAAGAAAGGCTTGATGCACCCAGGCTGTTTTGATGTATTTATAAAGTCATGTTCTGACATTTCCAGAAAAGGCAAGTCACAAACACCCACTAGAAAAGCAAGTTCTTCCTAACTGTGGACTTTTAGAAGTTGCTGTTAACCACAGTTGGGCGTTAATTGTCCGGTGCGGTTCTGGAAGTGGCGGTGCAGAGACTGGAGGCTCCTGTGCTTGGCGAGGAAGACGAGGCGACTGTTGAAGGTTGCAGCACAATAGAGCTCAGTGTCACCTCCAAAGCTCAGCACACACTGCTTATTCAGACATGCTAAAAATGTCCCAGCTCCAAAATATCTCGCTTCTGTACAAAGCTGTAAACAGGACGTGGGAGACACATTTATGTGCAGCCAACAGATCTGATGGCTTGTAAGAAAACATGGTGACCGCAATGTGCCTTCCCTACCACTCTCCTCATCACACTGATGTATTCCTCCCAAGGGCAGAAATCCCCTTAATATACCTGAATTACTGGGGAATTATTCCTTTAGGATCCTCAACACTCACATGTATTTCACATGTGAATATGTGTTGGCCCAGCTCCTCAGCCCCTCCCCTCCCTACATAATCTTTTATGTAGCTGTCAGGAGACCAGCAAAGGGGAATATTATATACTTATACAGTATCTCACAAAAGTGAATACATCCCTCACATTTTTGGAAATATTTGATTCTATCTTTTAATGTGACAACACTAAAGAAATGACACTTTGCTACAATGTAATGTAAAGTAGTGAGTGTACAGCTTGTATAACAGTGTAAATTTGCTTTCCCCTCAAAATAACTCAACACACAGCCATTAATGTCTAAACCGCTGGCAACAAAAGTGAGTACACCCCTAAGTGAAAATGTCCGAATTGGGCCCAAAGTGTCAATATTTTGTGTGGCCACCATTATTTTCCAGCACTGCCTTAACCCTCTTGGGCATGGAGTTCACCAGAGCTTCACAGGTTGCCACTGGAGCCATGTTCCCTCCCCGGTGTCATGTAACTCATTAGTGTTACAAGGTCTCAGGTGTGAATGGGGAGCAGGAGTGTTAAATTTGGTGTTATTGCTCTCACTCTCTCATACCGGTCACTGGAAGTTCAACATGGCCCCCTAATGGCAAAGAACTCTCTGAGGATCTAAAAAAAAAAAAAAAAAAAATTGTTGCTCTACATAAAGATGGCCTAGGCCAGGTATTTGCAATTAGCGGACCTCCAGCTGTTGCAGAACTACAAGTCCAATGAGGCATAGCAAGACTGACAGCCACAGGCATGACACTCAGAGGCAGAGTCTTGCTATGCCTCATGGGACTTGTAGTTCTGCAACAGTTGGAGGTCCGCTAATTGCATATACCTGGCCTAGGCCAGCTTTATGTAGAGAAACAGTTTTTTTCAGATCCTGTGTGTTGAGTTATTTTGAGGGAACAGCAAATCTACACTGTTATACAAGCTGTACACTCACTACTTTACATTGTAGCAAAGTGTCATTTCTTTAATATTGTAACATGAAAAGATAGAATAAAATATTTACAAAAAAATGGAAGGGGTGTACTCACTTTTGTGAAATACTGTATATAAAATACTATATATACTTCCGACTACCTCTAGGGGTCCTCCTCAGGTTGGCTCGATTGGTTGCTTTCTATGGTGGAACCTTTTTCTATACACATCACCAACACAAAGGACACCGGGAGGGACCCCCTGACTACCACAGAGGAAGCACACCCACCATTTGGGCCAGTACCCAGCAAAAGCTACAAACTCATCTTACAGTAGTAAGATGAGAGGATAGCGAACACATAGATGTCACCACACTGGAATGAAAAGACACCAGTCACCTATTCATTATTTTAAATGGTGAAGGGACTTACCACCCACCTGTGTATTCCTGCACTCTATATGGACTTACATCGTTGATCAATTTTGTCATTTTTAGTTTGCGGTTATGCACCGGATTAGTCATCCGCCATATTTGTTGACGGTCACCACCATCTATTATTTATTATTAGTTTATACTAAGCATTCATTGAGTGTTATATGGTATAGATGGGATATTCGTTATTCTATGGTTCTAGATGTACTTATTTTTGAATTGTTGAGCTTGCACAGCATACCCATTATTTGTGGTTGGAACACAACCATTTATATTTGGTTTATATAGTTGATGCATCTTTCATTGCAAGAACCTATACCCATTGCAGGAGTTGTCACTTTTTATATTTTTTTTTCTCCCTGTGACTCATTAGCTGGTATCTAACAGCGCAGCACCACTATTGTATTAATACTTTTCATTGGCCACGGATCAACTGATTGGTGCCTGCGGCAGTTTGTCATCACACCACATTTTAAGTGATAGCGCAAGATTACTACTATAGTAATTTTTACATCAAAATACTTTCATCCTGAGGAAGCCGTTTTCAGCGAAACGCATTGACAAGAATAGACTGTATGTAATCTGCAGTTGATCTGTCCATGTTTTTGGTCTGTTTAAAAACAACACGGAGCATGGTCGTGGCTCTTCTGTAATGAAATAAACACAGAGATTTGTAACTTTAAATTATGACTTAAACACTACATTTTGGGTTCCTGGTGGACTGGGTTTTTTTTGGATGGCGTTTTATTTTTAGCATATTAGTCACCTCTATAAATAGGACGGGTAGAGGGCTAATAGCACAGTGTTGAGTACCAGCCTCAAAATACTACAGTCCTTTTCTGTCAGTATATCCGATTGTGGAAATAACCTTCCCACTGTTTGAAACATCTCAGCTGGCACTTGGAAAACTTCTTAAATTCTTCTTTTTTCTTTTTTTGACAGGTTCCAGCGTAGCTATACGCAGTACTATCATATAAGTGAAGATCCAGCTATTGCTCAAAAACAATCCAACCAGGTCAATAGATTTGCCCCCTCCCTTTATAGACCAGTTGGCCAAAAATAAAAATGAAGTTACTGTATGACAAGCCCCAAAATTTCCCAGACAGAAGGAAAGTTGCAACCACCTCAAACTATTTAGTGCCTTGAAAAAGTATTCATACCCCTTTTGAAATTTTCCACATTTTGTCATGTTACAACCAAAAACTTAAATGGATTTTATTGGGATTTTATGTGATAGACCAAACACAAAAGTGACACATAATTATGACGTGAAAGTAAAAAGTGGTTTTCAATTTTTTTTTACAAATAAATATGTGAAAAGTGTGGGGTGCATTTGAATTCAGCCCCCCTGATTCAATACGTTGTAGAACCACCTTTTGACCAAAATCTTTTTGGGGATGTCTCTACCAGCCTTGCACATCTAGAGAGTGACATTTTTGCCTATTCTACTTTGCAAAATAGCTCAAGCTCTATCAATTTGGATGGAGAGCGTCTGTGAACAGCAAATTTCAAGTCTTGCCACAAATTCTCAATTGGATTTAGGTCTGGACTTTGACTGGGCCATTCTAACACATGAATATGCTTTGATCTAAACCATTCCATTGTAGCCCTGGCTGTATGATTAGGGTCGTTGTCCTGCTGGAATGTGAACCCCAGCCCCCAGTCTTTTGTAGACTCTAACAGGTTTTCTTCTAAGATTGCCCTGTATTTGGCTCCATCCATCTTCCCATCAACTCTGACCAGCTTCCCTGTCCCTGTTGAAAAAAAGCATCTCCACAGAGTGATGCTGCTGCCACCACATTTCATGGTGGGGATGGTGTGTTCAGGGTGATGGGCAGATTTTTTTTTGCCACACATTGCATTTTGCTTTTAGGCCAAAAAGTTCCATTTTGGTATCACCTGACCAGAGCACCTTCTTCCACATATTTGCTGTGTCCCCCACATGGCTCCTTGCAAACGGGACTTCTTATGGCTTTCTTCTTGTCACTCTTCCATAAAGGCCAAATTTGTGAAGAGCACAACTAATAGTTGTCCTGTGGACAGATTCTCCCACCTGAGCTGTGGATCTCTGCAGCTCCTCTAGAATTATCATGGGCCTCTTGACTGCTTCTCTGATTAATGCTCTCCTTGCCCGGCCTGTCAGTTTGGGTGGACGGCCATGTCTTGGTAGGTTTGCAGTTGTGCCATACTCTTCCCATTTTAGAATGATTGATTGAACAGTGCTCAGTGAGATGTTCAAAGCTTGGGATATTTTTTTTTTTATTTTTTATAACCTAACCCTGCTTTAAAACTTCCCCACAACTTTACACCTGGCCTGTCTGGTGTGTTCCTTGGCTTTCACGATGCTGTTTGTTCACCAATGTTCTCTAACGGACCTCTGAGGGCTTCACAGAACAGCTATATTTATACAGAGATTAAATTACACACAGGTGGACTCTATTTAGTAATTAGGTGACTTCTGAAGGCAATTGGTTCCACTAGATTTTAGTTAGGAGTATCAGAATAAAGGGGGCTGAACACAAAATGCATGCCACACTTTTCAGATATTTATTTGTAAAACAAAAAAATGAAAACCATTAATAAATTTTCCTTCCACTTCACAATTATGTGCCACTGTGTTGGCCTATCACATAAAATCCCAATAAAATACATTTACGTTTTTAGTTGTAACATGACAAAAATGTGAAAAATTTCAAGGGGTATGAATACTTTTACAAGGCAATGTAAATAACAAATTGTAATTCTAAATAGCAACTGGCTAAATATCCTTTGGTCTAAACATTTATAATTAGAATATACACTATTACCAACGGTATTGGAACGCCTGCCTTTACTCGCACATGAACTTTAAAAAGCATCCCGTAGGGTTCAGCATTGAGTTGGTCCACCCTTCGCAGCTATAACAGCTTCAACCCTTCTGGGAAAGCTGTCCACATGTTGTGGTAGTGGGTCTATTGGAATGTTTGACCATTCTTCCAGAAGCGCATTTGTGAGATCAGGCACTGATGTTGGACGAGAAGGCCTGACTCACAGTAACCGCTCCAATTCACAAAGGTGTTCTATCTGGTTGAGCTTAGGACTCTGTGCAGGCCAGTCAAGTTTGAATAAGGAAAGAAATTGGCTGCACACCTCGCTAATCGTGTCTTTATGGACCTTGCTTTGTGCACTGGTGCACAGTCATGTTGTAACAGGAAGGGACCACCACAAAACTGTTCCCACAAAGTTAGGAGTATGAAATTGTCCAAAATGTCTTGGTATGCTGACACCTTAAGAGTTCCCCTCATTGGAACAAAGGGGCCAAGCCAACCCCCCCCCCCCCCCCCCCCTCAGAACACACCACACCATAATCCCCCGTCCACCAAATGATTTGGACCAGTGCACAAAGTCCATGGTCCATAAAAACATGGAGGAGTGAGTTTGGGGTGGAGGAACTTGACTGGCCTGCACAGAGTCCTGACCTCAACCCGATAGAACACCTTTGGGATGAATTAGAGCAGAGACTGCGAGCCAGGTCTTCTCGTCCACACAAGTGCCTGATCTCACAAATGTGCTTCTGGAAGAATGGTCAAACATTCCCATAGACACACTCCTAAACCTTGTGGACAGCCTTCCCAGAAGAGTTGAAGCTGTTATAGCTGCAAAGGGTGGACCAACTCAATATTGAACCCTACGGACTAAGACTGGGATGCCATTAAAGTTCATGTGCGTGTAAAGGCAGGTGTCCCATTTCTTTTGGTAATAGTGTAAGTGTAAATGGAAATATCCAAGCATATTAGTAAACCTTTTGACAGCGGTTAACAAAAGAAAATGCATTTTTTTCTCATTAAGTCCTGATCACTGGAGGAGAGAGAATGCTTCTTCTTACCTGCAGCAGACTGACATCACGGCCTAGAAGAAGTCACTGGACCAGGGACAGTCATGCTGGGCAGGAGAGGGCTAGATCATACTGGGCATCCTCCAGGCAAGAGCTCAGCCGAGACTCTGACTTTCTGCATTTCCTAATGCACATTATGAAACAGTGGGCAGTGAAATCAGAGTGAGCAATGTCAGTACAGGAGGGAAACCTGGAAAAAAACAAAGATGTAGCCACATCTTAGGACTGGTGAGCTATCATGTATGATTTTTTTTATGCTTAGATCTCCTTTAAACCAGGATGAAAAGTCAACAATAGCAGCTCCCATATCTCTGTCCTGACTCGTACACATGAAATAAAAATGCCCAGTTATTCTATACAAAAGAAAAAATTCATAAATCGGACAGATTCCTGAGACATAAGTGCAATTTCCTTCCAGGCAAGTATGGCAATGGCATTGGAAGTGCATTGACAGGGCCCGGTCAGAGAGAAATATTATTTCCTGGCTTTAGATGTGAGCCGTCTCCTTCAGCCAGCAATCAGACAATGACAGCGGAAGGAAGGCTCTCTGTAATAACCTGCACAGCAAGCTCAGAATGGGAGTTTGAGCATCGACGCCGCGGCAGGATCAAGATCCTATCTGTAGCATATTTACACCCAACAGGAAACCCTAATGATGGGTATAAATAGCAAATATAGGATAAGTGACTCGGAAATGCCCGATTTCCTTTTGTGGCAACATGGCAATACAAACAAATCTGTATGTTAAAGAAAAACTTCAGTCTAAAATGAAAATAATTTATAATGGCAATTAAAGAAGAATTCCAAGATTTTATTTTTCTCCCCAGGCAGTGGGGCTGTGCCCGCAGTGCATGGGTTAACTGCTCCTTTTTGTCTAGGGGTGAGGAGAGTAGAGATATACTTCCCTAATCCACCAAGTGCAAGACCAGTCCCTGCCACCTTGTACGCTAGCGGACTTGTGCATGGACTGTTCCCGATGTGATCACACCCATAGACCCACTATGGATGGGAGGACAGCAGAAAAATCCCACCGCTGGATGCGAGGGGGGGGGGGGGGGGGGGGAGTGCGGTTTGTACATATGGGTTTGCATATCGGGGGAGTACGCATAGGGGTTCTCCATCCCCAAGACCAAGCTCTGGAGGGCAGGGAGCGAAACATGTTGGGGGAATGGCCCGCGGGAGCCCAGGCTGAGGTTGTCTCTCCCTACCATCACGTGAATGTGTGGCATCAGGAATTTCTTTCTTCCTCTCTCCAGTGGCCACAGGAGCTGGGACGAGCTCTACTCCCTCGCCAGCACTCCCGCAGCAGCAGACACCTACAACATCCACGTTGCTCCCCTAATCATTATACAAGCCTTAGCAGCACACAAATCTTTTGTGGGCCCCTCCTTTGGTCGCAGAGCAGTCATATCAAGTTAGTAGGGCCGTGCAGCAACTGCATGCAATGCTGCAGCACAGTGGTGCAGGCTTTTAGAGGTTGCCAAATGCCCTATCAAAGCTCCTCAGAGGGCCAACGAGAAGTGTAAACAAGCCTATTGAGCTTTCGTTTGGTAGCCAATGTGGGACATAGTTATATTTTTTAGTTTAATTCAGAAAAGTTTGACAAAAACACACTTTAAACACTTACTGTACTCCCCCCCCCCCCCAATTAATATTTGCATAAGTTGCAAAATCCCAGATATTTATCCAGCACTCATTGTGGTTGGGACCAGTTGCTGTCATTGAGACCAGGTACGACATTAGGACAAATACCGTATATACTCGAGTATAAGTCGTGGCCCAAATTTACCACAAAAAAATAGGAAAAACTTATTGACCCGAGTATAAGACGAGGGTGAGAAATACACAGCTACTGTAAGTGGAAAAGAGGGACAACAATGCCCATTTGCAGCATCACTGTGCAAATTTGCATGCCTCACTGTGCCCATTTGCAGCCATATGTCCCCTGAACTTCAAACTCGGTAGTTAAGGGTTCCTAGATGCCTCCTAGCTGCAGCCAAAATTTGGGGTCTCTGAACCCAAAGGGTCCCGAAATGACATTGCTGCAGATGGACACAGTTGACCAAATTTGGGGCCCCGTATATCCGGGTCACTTAGTTCCAAGAACCCCAAATTTGGTGTGCAAACCCAGTGGAACTAGCACCATAACATTTCCAAAGCTGGGGTTTCTAGCACCAAGTGGCCTCGAGATACAGGGCCCCAAAAATCAGTTCAGAAAATGTCAAGCACTTTTCTGCAGCAGAGAATGACATTTTCTGAACCGGGTTTGGGGCCCTGCATCTCAGGGCCACTTGGTGCTAGGAACCCCAGCTTTGGATATGTTATGGTACCAGTTCCACTGGGTTTGCACACCAAATTTGGGGTTCCTAGCACCAAGTGGCCCTGAGATACGGGGCCCCAAATTCGGTTCAGAAAATGTCAAGCACCTTTCTGCAGCAGAAAATTACATTTTCCAAACCGATTTTGGGGCCCCGTATCTTGGGGCCACTTAGTGCTAGGAACTTCAGCTTTGAATATGTTGTGGTACCAGTTCCACTGGGTTTGCACACCAAATTTGGGGTTCCTAGCCCCAAGTGGCCCTGAGATAGGGGGCCCCAAAGTCGGTTCGGAAAATGACATTTTTTGCTGCAGAAAAGTGCTTGACTCGAGTATAAGTCGAGGGGGGCACTTTCAGCACAAAAAAATGTGCTGAAAAATTCGACTTATACTCGAGTATATACGGTAACCGCTAAAACCCAACACCACTGTAAAAGCATTTGGGACGTAAAATCTGATCCAGGACCTCCAGTAACTAAAATATTACAATTTTGGCCAAATTGGACTTAAAAATAAATAAAATATACAGCATCGAGATTACCCAAATGATAAAAAGCAAGTCAGCATTATTATATATTAATAGCCTGTCCAACAGTTTTGCTGTGTCGGAAGTAGAAATACAGATGAGATTTTACATTTTCTAAATTGATTGTTCTAAAGAAAATAAAACTATATGAAATGCCTCAAGCATATTAGACATTTAGCCCCCGATGCACAAAACTCTGGGGCTCAGGTGGGGGTGGAAGATACAGGAGCACCATCTAGCCTCGCTGTCTACAGGCTGCAGAAGTCTGAGAGGCTGATGAGGCTGGACAGTGCACAAACATTTAGGGCAGTATGTGCCCAGGGACAAATGCCTGGAAGGGAGACTGCATGTACTCCGCGCCCTAAATAATGCTCAGTGCTGCCAGCAACAGGGGCTGGGTGGTGCGTCTGTCTCCTACCTGCGCCTAACGCGAGTCTTATGCACAGAGTATAAAAGCCCAGTGTACATATGGCCTTACACAGCTTGTATTACCAAAAAAATAAACAAACACACTATATTGTCAAAAGTATTGGGACACTTGCTTTTACATGAACTTTAATGGCATCCCAGCTCTATAACAGCTTCAACTCTACTGAGAAGGCTGTCCACAAGGTTTAGGAGTGTGTCTATGGGAAGGTTTGACCATTCTACCAGAAGCCCATTTGAGGTCAGGCACTGATGTTGGAAAAGAAGGCCTGGCTCGCAGTCTCCGCTCCAATTCATCACAAAAGTGTTCTATGGGGTTGGGTTATTTTTAAGAGGTTGGGCTTGGCCCCTTAGTTCCAGTGAAGGGAACTCTTAAGGCGTCAGCATACCAAGACATTTTGGACAATTTCATGCTCTCAACTTTGTGGGAACAGTTTGGGGATGGCCCCTTCCTGTTGCAACATGACTGCGCACCAGGGCACAAGTAAGGTCCATAAAAGACATGGATGAGCGAGTTTGGGGTGGAGGAACTTAACTGGCCTCCACAGAGTCCTGACCTCAACCCGAAAGAACACCTTTGGGATGAATTAGAGTGGAGACTGCGAGCCAGGTCCTCTCTCCAACATCAGTGCCTGACCTCACAAATTTGCTTCTGGAAAAATGATCAAACATTCCCATAGACACTCCTAAACCTTGTGGACGGCCTTCCCAGAAGAGTTGAAGCTGTTATAGCTGTAAAGGGTGGGCCAACTCAATATTGAACCCTACGGACTAAAACTGGGATGCCATTAAAATTTCATGTGCGTGTAAAGGCAGGCGTCCCAGTACTTTGACAATATAGTGTATATATGAATAAATGTAGGGCAGTATTCATTTGTACATTTTATATAGGGAGTTCCACTTCAATGGGAATGTCAATCAATCCTGAAACAGAAAAAGGACAGAAATCAGCAGGAAATACACAATACTCTATATAGCTTTATTGACTTAAACTTTGATAACTCTCTCAATACAGCAGGCACATTGGCGTCAATGTTTGGCATAAGACAATCAAAAGAATTGCACTTGAAACCTACATAGCTCACATCATTAAAGGGTTCTGTGATTTATCATTCGTCTCTTGCCATTTTGCGCTAATGCAGGGTTGGGCTGCCTTCAGCCACTCTAGCTTTTGAGAAACTACAACTCCTAGCAAGCCCTGTCAGGTAGCAGTTTCTCATCAGCAGAAAGAGACAAAGCACAATTGACACAAATGACATTCATATGGGAGTTCTGAGGGACAATAATAACATTTTAAAAGGTGAAAAGATTCTCTGTAAGTGCCATTTGTTCCACTCGCACAGATCACCAAACAAAAAACATCAGCATTATGATTTTCATACTTCTGAACACTTTTTCGGGATAAAAAAAAAAAACGAAACAAATAAAATTGATTTCATATAATCCCATTATATTCGGTCATAGTTCAAAGTCTCTGGACTGACCAGTCAAATTTTCCCTTCCATTCTTCTCCATACTGCACTGGAAAAAGCCAAGAACCACCATGCCCGTCCCCTTCTTCATAGATGCTCATGAATCAAGACCTGCTGTTTTATGTTACACCAAGACGCTCGGCTCAGTTCACACCTATCTGTGTTTTGGTGCTTTTTGCAGAAACGCAATACAGTTCATTTAACATGGGTTCCTATGGGACACGTTCACATCTATGCTTTTTTTCACCTGCTGCATTTTTGGAAAGGGTCAGGGATTTTTTAAATTTTTTTTAAATGCAAAACAGGGCTTTTTTAGTTCAATAGACTTCAATGAAGAAGCTGCAGAAAAGCACGTAGTGCGTTTTTTGCCACGAATTGCATTTTTTAATCTGCCCAACAACAAATTGGGCAAAAAAAAAAAAGCAACACAAATCACGGCAAAAATCGCGTGTGCAGAAACGGATCAAAAGCAAACTGCATAGGTGTGAACTAAGCCTAAGGGCTCGTTCACACCAAGTCCATTAAGCGGTGCTGATCCGCAGTGATCAACACAAGCTCAATGTAAGGACACACAGAAAATATTTGTTCTCTATGTGCCCTGTTTGTATACATGTGCGTTGGTGTGCATTTCAAACACAAATGCATTGTGACAGCACATCACACCACCCCTACACAATGCACACCAGCATTTTTAGTTTGGGTTACAAAATTTTGCAAACCAATAATCTTTCTTTATATATTTAGGCCAAAATGTATTCTGCTACATTTCTTTGGTCAGAATAATCCAGCGTATATTTAGTCTGTGTGAAAGCTATTGAGTCTACAAACTATGGTTGGTGTGTGTGTATATAAATATATATATATATATATATATATACACACACACACACACACACACACACACAAATATATACGCAAAACACACACACACACAGTATTTATCAGCGTATAACACGCACTTTTTTTTCCCCCTTAAATAGTTTGTGCGTGTTATACACCAATATAGGGCTGCCTTGGAGGGGAAGGAGGGAACGAGACAAAATAGAGCCGCGATCTCCTGTGTACTCGGCTCGGAGACCCACCTCCTAGCATTGACAGCCCGCCATTGGACCGGTGTTATGTCCATCATGGGAGCCGGGCCAAGGGGCGGGACTGCAAGCTGAGTACACAGGAGATCCGGCTCTGTCTATTTCAGCAATAACAAGGCTGCAAATGCACACTGATCAGACTGCAGTGATGGGCAAGGCTGCAGATGGGCAACGATCAGGCTGCAATGATGGGCAAGGATTAGGCGGCAATGATGGGCAAGGCTGCAGATGGGCACTGACCCTTACTTTGCTTCAAAATTCTTTAAAAAATTTACTTTTTTTTTTCCCTAAAACTTCCCTCTTAAGGTGCGTGTTATACGCCGAGAAATACGTTATGTATGTATGTATGTGAAAATTGATCATTGCATCAACCCTGATGTACTGACAGCCTAACTAATTTCTTGAGGCCCTAAAATGCCAGGACAGTAAAAATACCCCCAAAATAACCAGTTTTTATAAAACAGACAGTCAAAGGGTATTTAGTAAGAGGGATGGCGAATTTTTGTAAATTGTAATTTGTCACAAATCTTTGGAAAATTAAGAAATTAAATAAAATTTGTTTAATTCACATTTTTTTTCTGTTTACAAATGCCACCAGTACAGCACAGAGTCTTCTGCTGTGGTAGTGATTAGGGATACTGTCTTGTGACAGTAAGGAAAAAAAAAAAGAAAACACATTTCAATAATTTTTTACAAAATTTCTCTTATAAGATTCCCCCCCCCCTTTTACATACTGTAATCAGAGTATTTCTTTGTAACCACAGTGACACTTTACTAATCTGGGGGGTCAATTAGGGATTTTATTTTTTTTACACTGCTTTTGCTTGTAACAGTGATGACCACTGTTACAAGCAATAGTTTTAACTGTCATGAATGGCCTTCATTCTTTACAGCATGCTTACTATTGTGATGCTGTGATAAGGCTACAGCTAAAATCACATGGTACAGGGAGCTGTGATAAGCCCAGGTACCATGTGATAGCTGTGGGCCAATTACAGCATCACAATAGTAAGCAAGCTGTCATGAATGGGAGCCATTCATGACAGTTTTGCTTACATTTAATCATGTGATCGCTATGATTAATCATAGCGATCACATGATACAGTGATTGGGTACAGAGTAACATGATCCATTGTGTCCACCGGTAACAGCTGTCACAGGATCACGCTGCAGTAAAAGTACTGTGGGTGGCCGACAAAAGGTAAAGAAACACACCAAGTTCATAAAAAAACACCTGTTGATGCTTTTAGAAATCCATTAAGCTCCTAACTTCCTGTAGTGAACTGACAAATATGCCTCTCCTGCACTAAAGCCTTAAGCAGTATTAGGCAACCTTGCCTAAATTCTTTCCCGCTGGACTATAAAACGTTTGCAATGGAGAAAAGGATATGTTCTGTAATTCAGCAGCAGCGAATGGGGAAGGGCTGACAACTCTGGTTGGGGTGTCAGTGCAGCAGAGTCACTATTGTCAGAGTCACAGAAAGACAGGAGCTCACTGGATTTCTGGCAGATCAACAGGAATTCATTTTTGTTATTACGGTTTTGAAGGGGTAAACCATGGGTAAATGTGCATATATTTCAGAGATGTTCTGCATAGGTTTTTGATTTATTTTTTAAAGTGTTTGGACAAGTAAAGATACATTAAACTTAAACATTAAACACCCAAAACTGATATTCCAGGAGAGGATGGTCTGAATTCACCCACCAGGTTTCTACATGGTTTAGGGACATGGGTTACAAGCAGACCTGTTTGTAGTTGTCCTCCCCACCTCACAGACCAACACAGAGGGAGTCACATTCTCAATGTAAACAACTGATACTCATTTAGTTTAATGATGGCCATGGTTGAGGGGCTAGGCTGCAACTCAAGAAAAGATCAAGCTAGTCAGTTAAACTATTTTTTTTTCATTGTTTTTTTGACAGTTTGACCCTTTAAACATCACCACCCCCTGGATGGGTTACAGGGTGTTCTCCCTTCAGGTAGGAACAAAAGAAACAGGTTTTTTATTACTCGCCATAAAAACCATTTCATTGAGTTCATTGACAGACACAGCCTCCCTTCTTACTCTTGAAGAAACAGGGTTTATTTATAGCGCCACCTACAGGAGTAGGAATAGAACTCTACACATCCTATGGGCAGTCCTCTGGTATAAAACCCCTTCTCTGCTATAGGCAAGCCAGTTAGTTAAAGCTTTGTCAGAAATATAAACACCAAAAGCGGGATGGGTACTGTGTCTGCCAATTAACTCAGGGAAAAGGATCTTAAGGTAAGTAACAAAAATCCAGTTTTCTCTTAGGTTTATTGATGGACATAACCTCTTTATTTATTATTTACCAAACAGGGATGTCCCAAAGCAGTGCCACAACAAAGGGTGTGCAACCAAAAAAAACAACTGGAGCATCTAAGTGACATTTTGACAGTTCTCACAAAATGGTTTCTTGCAAAGTATGCAAAAGATAGTTGAAACTTAAAAGTGGTTTTTAACTTTAAGCTAAAAGTCAGCTTCAGACCTTGCAGTATATACACAAACACACACACACACACTTATGATGAGGAGTCACAATCTAAACCATACTTATAAAAAAAAAAAAAAGAAAAAAAAAGTGAGTCATATCAGAAACGGTCACACCTATTAGATAGAGGTTGTGTTAGAACTTTATGCCCACCATAAATGACCAGTGTAATGGGTACATCCAACATTCAAGGCCGACAGACACCCCTCTCTGGTATTAAAGAGCTGGGATTGAGGATGCAGTTGCACAAGGGTCATTTGAGTTGGTGAATGCTATTCTTGGCCACCCACGTATTTGGTCCCTGGTCTAAAAGTTGAACTCCAGGCAAATTGGTATATACAGATAAAATACATACTGTATATTGAAGGAGTTTATCTGCATTTTGGCGATACACTTCTTAGATTTACACAGCTCTGCCACTCAGCACAGTCCTGGCTGGCAAAGCAGGAGACCAGATTTCTCTCTTTTACAGTTTAAGAACACTTATAGGTCTCCTTCCCTCCCCACCCTGTGAATGAACAGAGAAAAAGGCAGCAAATTGATGAAATTATATCTCTGTAAAGCCTGCTACACACTATCAGTTTTTTTTTTTTTTTTTTTTTTTTTTTAGTTCAACCCAGCGGGCTGAACAAATAATAAAAAAAAAAAAAAAAAAACACTTAGGAGCTTGCTGTACTATTTAATGTTAGTACATTGATCTATCCGCTGAGCTATTGTGTTCTGACAGAGAGACTGCTCACCGCCAGAACGCACCGGTCAGCGCTCGCCGCCATTAGCTGCCAGTGCTGATTGGATGCTGGTTTTCCAGCATGCCTGTTTGACAAAAAACAGCCTTTTGGCCAGTTTCAGTTGGACAGGATGGTGTACATGGGCCGAATTTCTGACGGTTTCTGTTGAACTGGCAGGTATTCAGCCGTGTGCACGAGGCACAACTCTGCTGTCTCCCATCAGCATGTGCCTTATTAGCACGTGTCCTGCAGTACAACGGATCTCTTGTGCTGCATAGGGAGCGTGATCCCAGGTCAAATTCTGGAATTGCACTAATTGCATTGAAAAAAAAAAAATCATGTGGTGTAATATTTAATACACAGCTGAACTAGTTTATGCCTTTTATATCTGCCTGAGGTTACATTTAAAATTTGAGTTTGGTATCAGTATTGGACCCACACATTCATCAGATCCTTCTATTTCAGGACGGCCCACAGGTCTGCAATATAATGGCAAGTTATGAAGACATGGAAGGGCAATAGGTGGACTTGGTTATCTGTGGACTGCAGAATAACTCCCAATGAGAACCCAACGCTTTACACCTCATGCATTCAGAGATGCGGTCTATTTTTGGCTGATTATACCAGTATACATATGGCCAACTTAAAAAAAACCAGTTTGTTGGTCCCTGTCTTTATGTACATAGCTGTAGAGAATGTTAAAATAACAATAATAACAACAATAATAAAAATAAGTTAGTGAATTTACACAGGGCAGTGAAGACACATCAGTTTTCTGTGCAGCCACTCTCTCACCCCATAACAAGAGAAATGATTTGCCAAAATCCATTTGTCAAGATGTGCTAGAATTATGTGAAGCTAAAGGCTCCAATTCATAATGTTCATGTTCTATTTCTTCTTTTGCACCTCGAGTGTCTAACTGGTATTTGTTAACATGATTAATTTTGATCTGTCCTCTTTCTGAACTATTCGAAGATAAGGCTTCAGAAAAGGCTTTGAACTGTAACTTTTTTGGCAACGGTATTTGGCCGCAGGTTCCCTGCGGGCCGAGACAACGGCACATGCATTGGAAGAAGAAGGTTGCAAAAGCCCAGCTAATGCACATAATTAACATCATGAAGGTGCCCAGTTGGGTGTAAGCTAGAACTGTTGAAGGCATCATCATTGCTCCAGCAACAAAGGTAGTCAGGGCAGCCATTGCTATAGCAGATCCCATGCGACTTAGAGAGAAGACCACTTTCCCTTCTCTATCTGGATCTGGAGCAAGGCGATAGGCAACGCCATAATGTACGGCAAAATCTACAGAGAGCCCCACAGCAACGGATATTGTGACTGACTCCAAAACATTTAGCTCCCATCCCAATAAGACAAGAGAACCGACGGTGACAAATATTGTGCCAGCTATAGAAATTATCGCATAGAAACTGATGATTATGTTCCATGTCGTGAGGAGCATTACACTAAAAGCTACAGCAACAGACAAGCCCATAGCAATTAATGTTCCATCGGAAAGACTGTCTTGCAAGTCATAAAACTCGAGACTGCTGACAAACCAGCCATTGCTGAGACCAACTGGAGCAGTTTTCAGTTCCTCTGAGATCCAAGCGTCCACCTCTCTGTAAAAATGGTGCATCTTCTCGTAGGCAAAAGTGAAAAGGTAAGTACTTTTGAATTCCAAGACGACGGCCCTGATTGTGTCATTGATGTCAAACCTTGGTCCTGGAGTCTTGCTGTCTAAGTGGTAACCAGTGCTTCTTTCGAGCTCCATAATGGCACGCTTAATGCAGAGCTCAAAGACTTCCTGTTTATAAGGAAAACCTGACTGACTACAGCATGGATAAAGAGCAAGTTCGTCACAGTCCTGATTTTCCATCCACTGTTTAAAGGTTTCTATGAAACAACTGGTAAAGTCCTGTTCATCGGTTTGGTAGAAGAATGTTTGGTTTTTCAACTTTTGGCAAAAGTTCAAAAGCCATTTTTGTGAGGAAGGGCTGGCAATATTAAAGCTACTGTCCAGTTTGAGCTTGCCCTTACTCTTTGGATTGAGGGGATCTCCATTGTCTTCTGCTGAGATTCCCCAAATGATTGTGATGGGCATGTGAAGCTCTTCACCATGGTGAACTCTCTCGAACATGAAAATCTTTTTGTACTCTGCATCATAACGCTCAAAAGGATGGGAAGAGCGGAACACCTGGAATTCTGACAGTTCTAATGATGGGAGTTTCATCTTTGGATTAACACACACGATATAGGCCCCACCAATGGTCAATGTGAGGAAACAAAACACCCAAATAAATCTGAACTTGATAACAATACAGGGCAACACTTTCTCAAAGAATATCCTCGACGCTTCTGAAATGGAAAAAAACAGTTTCTTTAATTTCTGGCACGTCATGCTCAAACAGCTTTTATTGTTGTTGTAAGGCCGCTGTTGAGAACCTTTGAAGAATGTGAAGATGTTTAGTAGATAGCGTTCATGAAGGACGACTACAGCGGGCAGCCACGTGACCATGAGAAGATAGTTCACCAGTATGGCAGTACCAGCGTAGACCCCGAAACACCGGATGGCTGTAATATTACTGACGTAGTTAGCATAGAAGGCAGCAGCGGTGGTGAAGCTGGTGACGAACATTGAAAGAGCAGCATGTTGTAGTGTGATGCTGACCGTCTCGGAGGTCTCTGCATGGGGTTTATCGAACTTTGTGTAATTCCAGACATCGCACAAGACAAATGCGTCATCTGCTCCGATTCCGACCAGAATAATCAGTGCAGTGAGGTTCATGAAGGGAAAGAACTCAAAGTTAAATACTATGCGATACAAGAAATATGATACAATCAGCGAACTTATTATGGCAAACATGGTCATCAGGGTAATGAATATTGATCTTGTATAGACACACATGACCAAAAGGACAATGACGATAGCAATGGCCGGATACACAGTATCCATTAAGAGATAGTCTTGAAAAAGGCTATGTTTGATACCAAACTCAATCCCAGTGATGGTTGTCACACCATCGGAACAATTCCAGTTTTCAAAATTGTCCAGATAAATGTTCATCATGGAGTCGCCCTTTTCTGTTGGTGAGAAAAGCATGCTGTGCCGTAAAACTGGAGGACTGACATCCACATTCTTTGGGTTTAAGAAGTCTTTATCTACCAGGTAGTGAATGATTTGGTAGACGGCATTGTACTTGGTACATTTGCGAGGCACATTCGTACACTTCAGCTGGTCCTTCCTCTTGGCCACCATATCCCAACAATCTGGTCCCAATGTCCCATTGTAATAGAACTTGGCACAGGTACGGATAAGCTTTAGTGTGTGTGAGACATCACGCTCTATGATCTTCTGGCATGAAGACCTGTTGTTAAGGATGGCAATATAATTTCCTAAAGTCCAGCTTGGGCAACAGGAATCTGCAGTAGTTCGCTGGCAGAGGTCTGCAAACTGAGGGTGGGAACGAATCTGTAAAACAGAACAAGTGTAAATATATATAGAGCCTTTCAAATATTATTTATAGTGAAAAGCAGACTTAATAATCTTAACATCCTGCTTTAAAGTGAAATGCAGACATGACAGTAGAACTAGAAAAGGTGGTGAGGAAAAATAGACAGTTGTCACTAGAACAATTGGTCAAACGCCCCGTACACACGATCCGAAAATCGGACAACAGATCCTCCTACTTTTTTTGCTTACTAGTCGCAAGTAGAAATGGAATATGTTACTACGGTCACGAAAAAAAAAATTATAATAATAATTCAGAAGTGATGTGATGTGTTGTAGTGCATTTGTATTTTCAGATGACAACTGTACTGACCAAAAAAGTAAATCGTACGATCTGGTATCGTACGAGGAAAATTTTTGTGCTTGTCCGATCCAATATCGGATGAACTGTCATGATTGGCTCTCGAAAGCTCTGTATTAACAATCCGATTATCGTACGATCGCGTAGAAAGCTGTATTTTTCGTCCGATTTTCGGATCATGTGTACGGGCCATAAAGCCAGGTACACACAGACCAGATATCTGTTGAACCAGCCAAGATTTGGTCAGTGTGCACAGCTGTCTTTCCGACAGAAGCCGCTCTAATGACCAGCTTTTGTCGAATGGACATGCTGGAAAACCAGCATGTAATCAGAGCTTGGAGCCAATGGTTGTGAGCGCTGATCGGTGTGTTCTGGCACAGGAGCAGAAAAAGCCTTTCTATATGGTCGAAATGATCTCAGCTGTTAATAACCCCTTCCCATCCACCCCAGCGTCCCTTTAGACATTTTTGGAATGCCGGGGAAGCAGGCAGGATTGGTGATCATTTGACCACAGTCACTGGTCACATGATCAGAAGCCAATCCTGCCAGATACTGATCCTTAGCCCAGACAAAAAGCTGTCTTCGATAACTTGGCCTTTGTTCTGGAAGCACTGTTATGGGCCACCCAGCAACGCATAAGTGCAGTGTTAAACCCCACCATTTTATCACCACACGCGTGTTGGACGGTTGTAAAGGAGTAAAGCAGACTATCATCTTGGGTGTTTAAGGGTATAGGGAAAGGTTTTCTTGTGGGAACCCCCACCTAGTGATGCTTGCCTCCCTGCATTCCCGTTACTAAACCCTGCAAAAGCTCTAGGAAGGAGGGGGTGTAGTCTATCACAGGAGAGCTGGGCAATGTTCAGCATTTCAGAGCAGTACAGGCAAGTTAGCATCTCATTGGATTTCTGGCAGAAACCCATTCTGTACCACAAAAATTGGACAAAGTGTGCCTGTATTGCAGGCACGTACAAAACTTTATTTCACATTTTTCCCAGCATGCACTTTAACCACTAAGTACAAATCATTGTACGTCGGTACTTTGATGCTAAATACCGTTGTTATGGCAGCAGCTATTTGGCATAATCCCGGTATTTTCTGAAACGGCAGGCGGTAGCTTTTAGATAAAAGTGGTCTCCGTGGTACATTCGCCGCAAGATCCCTTTTATCGGGGGTGGGAGACCCCCCCCCCCCTCCTGCCACGTTCCGGTCGTCTCCGCCACTTACCAGAGCCGTCGGTAACGGAGTAGACGATGGTGTCCTCTCCCCTGACAGGCCCGGAAACGATTGAGGGAAAGATAGCCCCTGCTTGGCTCCCTAAGCATTGAATGGCGGAAGCGACGTCGAACTTCCCTTCCGCCCAATGGTCTCAAATGGGAAATTTTTTCTTTTTGCAAAAAAAAAATTGATTTTTTTTTAAAAAATTGCATTTAAGTGTAAAATGATGTGGGATCTGAGGTCTTATTGACCCCAGATCTCACATTTAAGAGGTCCTGTCATGCTTTTTTTCTATTACAAGGGATGTTTACATTAATAAACATAAAAGTGAATAAAAGTGACAAAATTTTTTTTTTTTGCAAAAGGACAGTGTAAAAAAAAAAAAATTGAAAGCGCCCTGTCCCACCGAGCTTAAGCGCAGTAGCGAACGCATATTTAAGGTGCGCCCGCATATAAAAACAGTGTTCAAATCACACGTGAGGTATCGCTGCGATCGTTAGCGCGAGAGCAATAATTCTAGCACTAGACCTCCTCTAACTCAAAACTGGTAACCTGTAGAAATTTTTAAACGTCGCCTATGGAGATTTTTAAGGGTCAAAGTTTGTCGCCATTCCACGAGCGGGCGCAATTTTGAAGCATGACATGTTGGATGTCAATTTACTCAGCGTAGCATTATCTTTCACAATCTAAAAAAAAAATTGGGCTAACTTTACTGTTCTATTTTTTTTAAGTCAAAAAAGTGCATATTTTCCAAACACAATTCGGTTGTAAGACTGCTGCGCAAATACGGTGTGACACAGTATTGCAACGACTGCCATTTTATTCTCTAGGGTGTCTAAAAAAAAATATATAATGTTTGGGGGTTTTAAGTAATTTTCTAGGAAAAAAAAATAATTAATTTTAACTTAACAAGTGTCAAAAAGAAGCTCGGTCCTTAAAAAGAGGAGGGCCAGTCAAAAAAGAAAAAAAAAAAAATTAAAAAAGTTAGCAGCTACAAATACTGCAGCTGCTGACTTTTAATTGGAAACGTACCTGTCCCAGGGTCCAGCGATGCGGGGGATCGAAGCCCCGCTCGTCTCCCCCTCCGTTCAGCGCCGCGATTGGCCACTCAGTCACCTGGGACCTGTAATGGGTCCCAGATGATTGACAGGAGGGAGGGTGCAGAGCTGAGCCCTTCCTGTGCCGAGGGGGAAATGATGTCACCAGCCCAGGTACTGGAAGAGGCAGACTACGAGGGACCCCCTAGCAACAGGCATTTAGAGGCAAGTTAAAAAAAAAAATATCCAAATGTTTTTTTGATTTTTTTTTAGGCACAATCATGACTTTTTTTTTTTTTAGGGTGGAACACCACTTTAAGTGGTTAAGCAGGGATGCCAATTGCATTCCAAATAACCAGAAAGGGAAGTAGTTTCAAATCTGCGCATGAAATAGTACAACCAAATAATGAATGAAACATCAAAAAGCAAAAAGGTAGTAACATAAAAGCTACTTTCAAAAAATTTTAAACTAAGTCAGAATGCGTACTTGCTGAAATGCACTAAATTTTCATTGCAATATAAAAACAGATTACAGATAAATACTTCTAGTGTATTATAGTAGCTTAAAATACATTTATATAGCCTGTAATTTTCTTTTAAACGATAAACAAAAAAAAAAATCGTAATCTCCAAAATCTTTTCCTTCCGCAGTTCGTTTTGCGTACAACCCAATACATCTCCTGCTGGCAGCACTGAGAGGATTTAAATGCCTACGCGTACTGGGGCTAAAGTTTTGCTTACCCAAATCATTAAGTCTTCCATAAACAGATTACAGCTCCATTTTTACAGCTTTAATGAGACTGTTTTTACTGCTCGGCGTGAACCGTAACCAAAGGGCTCCAACAGTTTGTATTTCATGTTTAATTGTCTTCGTGCCCTACAGTGATTAAACCGTAGGATGAGAAAACTCCTGCCATATGAAATTCATTAGTTGGCCGGCCACAATTACCCTGGATATAAAAAGGAGAGAGAGTATTTCCTCATGCTGACATCAAACCCTGCAAAGTGTAATAGCCACAGAACACGGGCAGGAAATCCTGAATGATCACGTCTAAGAATGTATTAATAAGGGAAAAAAAGAAATAAAGGCCTGCAAATACTCTATCAGCTATAATTTACAGCGGAGCTATGTGCAAAATTAAAAATAACATATGTGATCCGTTAATAGTATTAAGAACAGTTTTTGTTTTTCTGAGCCTCCACAACATAGTTTGATTACCTGTTGGTCCTAAAAGGAAATCAGTTATTGTTATGCTTCTTGTAACAGCAGTGGTGCTTACAATGGTCAGCTGTTTTTCATTTGCTTTAAACCAAAAGAAAAAAAAAAAATATTGCTACAACTTGGTGTTAGCTGGAGTTGTTAGAAAGTGTCTCTTATTTAAAAGTCCATTAAAATGATGCATACATCTAAAACTACCCTGTCCACAGGATGAAAACACTGCTGAGCAATTTCACTGCAAAACAAACCACGTTGTCTAATAAAGAAAAGTAAAAAAAAAAAAAAAAAATTAGTCGGATTGGCAGGATCAACAGGTAATAAAAGTATGTTATGGGGAAAAAACCTATTGTATTCATGCTGGTGACAAGGCTGCATCATTTATGTATTTTATATATTGTGCCTGTAGTTTCACTTTAAGATCCGCTGCAGCCAAAAAAAATAAGAAACGAATTATGTGCATTATAGCCACTTCCAATTTTGACAACACCTGGCTGTCTATAGCTATTATGAAACAGTATATGCTAATTGACAGTAGGGGTTGGTTTACTAAAACTAGAGTGCAAAATCTGGTGCAGCACTGCATGGTAGCCAAACTGCTTCCAACTTATTGTTCAACTTGTTCAATTTAGCTTTAACAAAAAAAACAAAGAAAAAACCTGGAAGCCAATTACCGGTAGTTCCTATGCAGAGCTGCACCAGATTTTGCAGTCTCCAGTTTTAGTAAATCAACCCCAGTGTCCAACACCCCATCCCCGGATGCATTTAAAGGCTAACTCCACATTTAGCAACATCAACATGTTGCAAAGCAACCAGCTCTGCATGGTGCAGACGCATCATTCATTCGATGAGATCTGTGATTGAATGACCTACAAGTCCCATCTGCAACCGCTGCAGAGTTCTCAATAGAACAGGAGTGCGGCTAACAGTGCACTGGTAGTCCAATGACACTTCCTCCAGCTCTCTAACTGAAAGCCTGTACAGAAGTATAGACACTGAGCTTGAGGAAGATTTTGCAGGAACTTGACATTGCACCAGTTATCCACTGGTTACGGGTGCAATGCTTTGCAAGTTGCTGTAATAAAAAAAAAAAAAAAAAAAAAAGAAGAAGAAAAAAAAAGAAGAAAAAAAAAAAAAAAAAAAAGCCAGGTGCTGCCATTTACATGGGTTGGGAAGGTAATTGTCCTAATCAGATGACAGCGACTATCCTAGTCAGCAAACAGTGAGCACTGTATCCTGGAAGTTGCACACTTCCCCATACCTGGAAGCACTGGATATTTGCAGCAAAAGTCATAAAAGGAATGTACTGGGGAAAGGAAGTAGATATGCCTCCTGCAACATTTTAATCCCACTGTAGTTCAAACCTACACGAGTGTGGAAACTCTGCTGTAAACTCAGAATCAGTGAAGCATTGTTGCCATACCATCACAGGAAGCTGCATTAGGTGGACTTCACAAAACAGGATCAACAGGTATTTGTGGGGCTTTGCAAAAGGTACAGATTCATTTTTAAATCAAACAACAAAAGGTCTGTAAATACTGTAGCTGCCGACTTTTAATATAATGACACTTACCTGTCCCTGGATCTAATGCAGTCCTCACCCAAGCCGATTCTTCAATCGGCTTCAGGTGACTAAGGGAAACCAGCAGTGAAGCTTTGCGGCTTTACAGCCAGCTTCCAACTGCGCCCACGCAAGCCACGCTGTGCTCTATGACTGGTCCTGCAGTCTTCTGGGACCTGTGATGTGTCCCAGAAGGCTGTTGGGGAAGGAGGAGGCCAAACTTCCTCTCAGATTGCCACGGCGATCTGAGCAGAAGTGGGGGAGTGGATACCTGTCAAAATTAGGGATTTACCCCCCAAATAAATAAACTGCCAAATGTAAATGGGGGGGGGGGAGGGCAGAACTTTTATGGTGAGCCATACAAGCATTATTTAAAAAGAAGGAAAATAATTTAAAATAGGGATTTTTATAGGGCAATGCATAAAAAGTTTGACAGGTGCGACTCTCCTCCTGGTGGCACATGTATACTAAACATTTGTGTTCAAGTACATGTGCTGCAACAACATGAAAAGAAAGCTCAATAACTGAACATATTTTGCCAACAAATCAGAAAACTTCTGCATAGTATAGCAGCGGAAGTGCTAGCAACTTCCCAAAGTGATGCTCAGATCAAAAATTCTAATCTGTTTCATCACTGGTTTTGCCTGGGGGCGATTGCTGTGGAATGTCACATTGCACTGGGAATTTACAATCTAAAAAGGGAAGATGGGCTCGGACAGCACATGTTTCTCAAAAAGCAGCTGAGTTTATGTCCTGGAGACATACTGCAGAACCAACAAAAGAAATTCCTCCAATTGTAACATCCAATCATTCTGGTGACCCAGCAAAACCATTTCCTGTCCAAACACCACACATCCCTGTGACACCCATAATGGAGCTGTTTTGTGGAGGGTGACCCGGGTGTTGTCATGTTTGTTCAGAAGTGTCCAATCATTATTAAAAGAATGTCAAGAATGTCAGAAATATATGGTGTCACTGCACTTACCCTGTTATGGTCTATATTACACATAGACTTGATGGCTTGCAAATTCCACAAGCTCTCTCCATTCACAGAGGTGAAGACCACTCGGGAGTACTGCTCATCTGGAAACAGAAAATACGAAGGTTACAATATTGTAAGGGATTTGGGGACTTGTTCAGTTAGGGCCATGTTGCACTGAAAAATTTGCAGAGGCACCAAAATTTTGTAGAAGGATTTACACCTGTGTGTACATTGCACAAAACCAACCTCGCTGTGCCATTTTACACCCCTAACTAACCTTGGACTTCTACTGTGCATCCAGAAAAGTATTCACAGTGCTTCACTTTTTACTTTCGTTATGCTAAAGCCTTATTCCAAAATGGCTCAAATTCATTATTTCTCTCAAAATTCTACAAAAAATACCCCATAATGACAATGTAAAAGTAGTTTGTTTGAAATCTTTACAAATTTATTAAAAATAAAAAACGATAACCCCATATGAAGTAATAACAATTATTTGGAGCTAGCCAAATGAGTGCATGCCACTGGATGGAAGGTATATGGGATAGTTTATATGTCTCAGATCTTTAAGGATGGTGTCTTTTTTACCTTTTGCCTCCCTGCAGGCTATATATTCATTACCTGTCCATATGCAGGTTTATTATCTGCAACTATGGCATGGGCTTCGGGCGCAGGGAGCTGCGCAGGATTGGCGGGTATCTCCCACTCCTATTTTTAACCAAATTCAAATGGCTGAAAGTTCTAAGGGTTTTATCTCTCAATGCTATAGCATATTGCTAGCTGAATTTCATAAGGGTCACCCTTGGAAGGCGACTTCAAGATGGGAGAGGGACCTGGGACCATTATCTGGTGAACAATGGGAGGAGGCGTATCAGGCTGTAGTAACCTGCTCCCTAAATATGGCTCAGTAACGATTCCAACTATATATTATTCTACACTGTTACTTCACTCCTCTAAGGAGATACAAGATAGGGTACAGCATGGAGTCTCATTGTCATAGATGCAAAAGAGATCATGGGGACTTAATCCATTTACTATGGCGTTGCCCTAAAGTACATCCTTACTGGAAACATTAAATTTGGGGTACAACTCCCTTTGAAACCTAAACATTGCCTACTGAATATTTTGGAGGAGGTCATTGAGGATGAGCATCTTAGGATAGCAGTGGGAAGGGTCCTTTTTCTCGGCCGAAGGTTACTTCTGGTAATGTGGAAGTCTCCAGATCCCCCTACACACAAGTCCTGGGTGGCGTCTGTGGGCAAGGCTTTGCTCCTAGAAAACTACATTTATACTCGCCGGGGATGTCCCGGCAAGTTTGAAAAACTGTGGGGAAGGTGGCTGCATACCCCTGGCCTTAGCCTGAAGGAATGGGTATACCAGAGAGTGTTGGTGTGTCCGACAAGACCATAATAGTTAGAGGATCACTTTGCATTTACACAATTATATGCGATCTAGTCATACTTAAGTGGCGATGGAGGCATACATGCACTGTATTAGTATATCTGTTGATATGCATTGCATATTTATTTGATTTTGCGTATGTATAACTACAGTTGTTGGATGTGTCAGTGAATGTAACCAAGTAATGCATCCTTTTATTGTTGGACTGTAAATGTTAGTTTATCACAATAAACATTTTCCTGATTTAAAAAAATAACGAAGAAAAAAAAAAAAAAAAAAAATCACATATACATAAGTATTCACAGCCTTTGCCATGACACTCAAATTTTAGCTCAGGTGCATCCAGTTTCCACTGATCATCCTTAGGATGTCTCTATAACTTGGAGTCCACCTGTGGTAAATTCAGTTGATTGGATGACACGATTTGGAAAGGCACACACACCAGTCTATATAAAAGGTACTGCAGTTAACAGTTCATGTCAGAGCACAAGACAAGCCATGAAGTCCAAAAAATTGTCTGTAGACCTCAGACAGGATTGTATTGAGGCAAAGATTTGGGAAAGGGTACGGAAATCATTCTGTAGCATTGAAGGTCCCAATGAGCACAGTGGCTTCCTTCATCCATAAATGGAAGTTTGGAATCACCAGGACTTTTCCTAGAGCAGGCCGCCTGGACAAACTGAGCAATCGGGGGGAGAAGGGCCTTAGTCTGGAAGGTGACTAAGAACCCGATAGTCACACTGACAGAGCTCCAGCGTTTCTCTGTAGAGAAAGGAAAACCTTCCAGAAAAACAACCATCTCTACAGTGCTCCACCAATTAGGCCTGTATAGTAGAGTGGCCAGACGGAAGCCATTCCCGAGTAAAAGGTACATGACAGAGCCAGTCTGGAGTTTTCCAAAAGGCACCTGAGGGAATTTCAGACCATGAGAAACCAAATACTCTGGTCTGATGAATCAAAGATTGAACTCTGGCCTGAATGGCAAGCGTCATGTCTGGAGGAACCCAGGCACTGCTCATCACCTGGCCAATACCATCCCTACAGTGAAGAATGGTGGTGGCAGCATCATGCTGTGGGGATGTTTTTCAGTGGCAGGAACTCAGAGACTAGTCAGGATCGAGGGAAAGATGAATGCGGCAATGTAACGAGACATCCTTGATAAAAAACCTGCTCCAGAGCACTCTGGACCTCAGGTTCATCTTCCAACAGGGCAATGACCTTAAGCACACAGCCAAGATAACAAAGTAGTGGCTACGGGACAACTCTGTGAATGTCCTTGAGTGGCCCAGCCAGAGCCCAGACTTGAACCAGATTAAACATCTGGAGAGATCTGAAAATGGCTGTGCACCGACGCTCCTCCATCAATCTGGAGCTTGAGAGGTCCTGGGAGAAACTGCCCAAAAATAGGTGTGCCAAGCTTGTAGAAACATACTCAAAGACTTGAGGCTGTAATTGGTGCCAAAGGTGCTTCAACAAAGTATAGCGCAAAGGCAGTGATACTTATGTACATGCGATTTTTTTCATTTTTAAAAAATTTGCAAAGATTTCAAACAAACTTCTTTCACTTCGTCATTATGGGGTATCGTTTGAAGAATTTTGAGGAAAATAATGACTTTAATGCATTTTGGAAAAAGGCTGTAACATAAAATGTGGAAAAAGTGAAGCGCTGTGAATTCTTTCTGGATGCACTGCATCTTGGGCTCATACCTCTCTACCTTCTCCACATTGAACACTTGCAAACCTTCCAAAAAACATGCTAGTCCCAGCAAGGTAGCTGTTGATGGCAGTGACACTTCCTGATGCATCCTTTGTTTTTTGTCATGTGATCCGTGATGTCACTTAAGAGGAAGCGGCATCCAAGAAAAGCCTCACAGGATGAGCCCAGCCACTGTCTGCTGGGAAAAAGCAGGAAAAAGCAGCATGTTGTACTTTTTTTTTCTGGAACTGAAAAGCACTGGAACACACTGCACTGGTGTGAAATATAACATTGGAACCCCATCAACCTACTTTGCATGCATTTTTGATGCAGAAAAAGGCACTGTAATGCATGTGGTGTGAATCGGCCCTTAAGGCTAATTCACAACAGCCTCTGCGTTACAATGCAGCATCTGGTTTGTGTGCAGTTTGGCAGGATTGCCACAGTGCCAAAGCGCCAATTTCAGCGCATCTTTTTGAAGTGTCAGAGACAATTGGTGGCTGCCAATTACCTCGCACTGTGCTGCGCTGGAAAAAAGTACTGCACATATGTACCTATTTTTTCAGTGCACACCACCGCAATGAAATGTGTGAACTGGGCACACTGAAGACCAGGCATTTTACCTGGTCATGTGGTGGGACTGCGCTGGAACAGCCATCCAATGCAGTCCCACCGCATATGGCATGAATTTACCATTACCCTGAATGGACACTGGTTTGCTTTGAGAATACCATTTTACTTGAAAACACATGCATCATTTACACACACTTTTTTCCATCTCTAAACCTTGGGCCCTTTTTAGTCTATTAAACAAAACTGCTGCCCAGTATTGTACATTTTCACATTGAAACATGGTCATTTCGTGACCTCGGTGATTATCAATCTAGTTTTGGTACGGCTCTCATGATCATTGCCAGCAGAAAAAAAAAGGGGGGGATAAAAAAAAAAACTCACTTGGCACAGCACAGAAGAAACTGTCTTTGTGGAAGTCCCAGTCTGCTTGTCTTCTCTCCCTTTCATAGTGATCGTCTGACCATCTGTCAACCTGGTGGCTATGATAACAACACAATCCCATAATTACATTACATGGCAGAGACACCTGATGGCTTCATTCATCAAGTCATTTTTGTGTCTTCTACAGCAGATAAAAAGAAATGGACTAAGACTAGGAGAGTCTAAACTGTATCAGATATCAGGGCTACTGGACACAGCTTGGAGACGCCTGAAGATGGGAGAGATATTCTAAAGGAAAGGATGGGTAGAGAAAGAGACAATCTTTTTCAACAAAAGAGGAATAATGGTATAAACAGTACAGGATACTAATGAGATTTAGGTTTTCAGCAGTCACTTCGGCCAAACTACCTTTGGTTGCTGTACACAAATAGATTCCTTTATTTCAGCCCATGTGACGGTTATAAACTCTGCTCTCATGTACTAAAAAAAAAGGGTTTACTCCAATTTCACTGCACACTGTGAGCTTGCATTAGAAGTGCATTAGAAGGGCAGTTGGGAAATCGGTGGGAGGCTGCAGGAGTATGTTACATGTTCCATCCTTGAAATGGGCGGCACATGCAACATATTACCAAAGGTGAACTTATCCTGGTAGTTTGATAAAGTGGTCAAAGTTTCGATTCCATTTTTTGTAAACTTTGCAAAGCAATCGAAGAAATAAAATGTTGGTTTTGATTGACTGAAGGCAATAGAAGAATCCAATCACTTTCCACCTTTCTTCCCCTGTTTCAATCTTACTTCAATTCGATCTTTCCATTAACTGCATTAACCGCTTCCCGATCGCCTCACGCAGATATACTGTGGCAAAAGGGCATGTACAGGCAGATTAACGTACCTGTATGTTGCCCCCCGGGAGCTCCGTGACCGCAATTGCGGGTCCCGCGGACCTGATGTCCGCGGGGATACCTGCGATAGTCTCACAGTGAGGAAGAAGGGGGAGATGCTAATGTAAACAAGCAGCTCCCTGTAATCGGGAGCACTGATCAGTGGACGTGTCACACACACAGCCCCTCCCCCCATAGTTAGAATCACTCCCTAGGACACACTTCACCCCTACAGCACTGCCAGTGACATTTTTACAGTAATCAATGCAATTTTTTAGCATTGATCGCTGTATTAATGCCAAAAAATAAAAATAAAAATGCCATAAAACTTGTAGTTGGAGGATTACTTTCTAATCATATTTGCAACAGGTGGTGACTTGAAGTTTTGAAAAACTGACCAACAATTGGCATGTGTATGGCCAGCTTTGGGCTGGTACTAAATTTAGTATATTTATATTTAGTATATATCTAGCAAAAGTGCAAAATGCATCAATAATGTGCAGACGATCTCTACAAGAGGCTTCTGCATATTACCTGTGTAGCTTACTCCATAGGGAGCCATCAGTTCCATCTGTTTAGTGGTGAATATTTACTCCTGGCAAATACTAGACATTTTAGTATTTTGATGATTAAGCTAGTAGTGCTAGCTTTAGAATTATAGGTAATCATCCTTAGCTGAAAGTTTCCAGCTCTGGGATATTTCCAAAGTTATCCCACCTTTCTGTTCTGGCCCTGTCCCTACCAGTTGAACATGTCTGGCACAGCCTAGGAGTTCCAGGTCTTCTAGAGGACATCCATGAAGCATGCCTAAAATCACCTCAATGGCACCCCTTAGTTTGAAGAAGCAGTGGCTCTGCTCAAAGACACTAGCGGACCAACTCGCTCCTGGGAGTAAGCCCCACGATCAAGTGGAGAAAGCTCATTCTTTTGGGCTTTCCTCCAAGCTCAGGACCACAGCTGATCAGCACAATGCAAGCCTTGTCTGAAGGCTCATAGAAAATAATGAATGTGGTTGTACAAAACAGCTGTTTTAATGGGAAATGGGAAGACATTCCAGAGGCAAAGTAACACTTGTAAAGACACTGAACACTTATAAATATTAGTCAAAAGGAGGGGGGAAACAAAAATACAGTCCAGCTGATCTGATGGACACGGTGAGCAGAACGAGCAACCAAAGACAAACACTGAAATATCCTAAGTGTCAAAGTGGGCACTTTATTTTGTTTAGGGATTCTGACACTTTACCCACTCAGGGCAAAGAGGCAGGTTCTCTAGTAAAGAACAACCTACCAACTACTGATAGCCATTTACCTGTCCCACCACTTCCACCGCTGAGTCCTAACTCTGTAACACTGTCAACTGGTGTCAGTGCTTACACTGGGTTAGCCTAAACATGTTATACTTACCTGCTATGTGCAGTGGTTTTGCACAGAGCAGCCCCGATCCTCCTCTTCTCGGGTACACCGCTGGTGCTCCTGGCTCCACCCTCCTGACGCCGCAGCAAACAGTTTGCTGTGGGGGCACCCAAAAAGGCTAGCTTCTGAGCCATTGCTCTGCGTGTGGATTCAGACATGGACCTGAGGCTTAGCCCCATCCCCTCTCATTGGCTCACTTGGCTGTGATTGACAGCAGCGGGAACCAATGGGTCCCACTGAGGTCTCAGCCAATGAGGAAAGAGTCCTCGGAGAGCCGAGCCTTTCGTGCACATTATTGGATCGCGATGGGGTTTAATTATCTGGATGCATTAGAATGCATGAAGGTAAAAAAGGTAAAAAAACCTTAAGCCTTTAGAACCACTTTAACCCGGTGATTGGTTGCTCAGACCCAATTCTGTAAGGAGGTTGAATGCTCCGTCAGATAGAAAGATGGGATATTGAGAACGGGCTCTGGCAGAGTGGCAAGTGAGCGAGGCAGACATCAGCAGGCAGTGGGCAAAAAAAAAAAAAAATATCACAGATACTGAGTGCATACTCCAAGCTACCAAATTGTGCAGCTAAAATCCTTTGAAAGGAATGAAAGGGTCGATCTATAAAATGCTTTCATACAAGAGTCACCACAATTTTTAATTGGATTCATCTGGGAAAAAAAAAAAAAAAAGGTGAATCCCGCATGAAAGCATCTTTAGACTCCTAATAAATAACTTTACAATTAAAGAAATTCAGAAGTGTAAACTGGGGCTTTAAAGTGACATAGTGCCAAAAAGCAAAAGAAAACATAAAACGACTTAACTACTTTTTGGCTTGCTCGTCTGCATATTTAAAGGGATAATTGGCCAATGTTGCCTTGTATCCAGTGTTCTCCACCATGTTGTTCCACGTCACTAGTCTCTGGCCAATGGCGGTCCCTCTGGGCTCAAACCCCTGTAAGATAAAATAAATGGAATGTCATCAATCACTGTGCTCTAACAGGAGGAGTATCTCCAACAAACACACTGCAAACAAGCAAATACGCAGCCCCCCTACTACAAAGAGAGGTCAGAGCACAGAGGTCAGAGGTCATTGGCTAATAACAGGTGAATGACAACTAACAGCTCCAGGCTAGGAAAGACTTCTCTCTGTATTACAAAGCCTCAGGAAAGGTATGACACTTGCTCATCATCTCGCACTCTTCTTATTAAATGCTCTTGATGGGCCTTTAACATTTAAAACACAATTTAGCCATACTAAAGTCACTAAAGATCTTGAGAGCAAAAATGTTTGTTTTTTCTTTAACATAATGAGCAGTTGGATGTTGGGCTGCCTATCAGGTCCAATGACCAACTGAAGGAGCTCACAAAGCAGGCTGACAATGCTGCTGCTAATGGGGAGGCAGAGGTTTGGCGATTATGAAGTGTTGTTGCTTGCAAAATCTCCTAGCAAAAAAATATGCAACAGAATCACCAAAAAAAAAAGAAGAAGGCCAGTCCAGGATATTAGAACCCCCTTACACCCCCCCCCCCCCCTTACCAGTGAAAAAAGAAAGTGTATCCGAATAACTATTTTACTTATTTGAAGCCACTGTCACATGTAAATCCTTCTGTTCTTCCTGGAATCCTTCTGGTGTCACATCGCCTGCATAATGTAGACACCTCCTATTGGTGGAAGCAACACTTTCAGCAACCTGGTCCCCTTTCATAGGCTATAGAGACAGGAAAACTCACAGGGGCCGATGAGGAGACCAGTGTCCAAGAAGAGCAGAGGAAAAATGCTTGGTCCCCAGGGCAGGATATTAACTTTGCTCATAGAGGATACTGCAGGATGGCTTAAGAAGGGTTGTTTTTAACCAAGAACGAGTAGTAGGGCAATTGATGCAAAAAAGCACTATTCAAATGTAATTTTTTTTCCTGGAGTTGGGCTTTAAGAATACTGCATTCAATGAGGCATGATGCCACAACGTAAAACAGATTTTTAACCTCAGACTTCTTCCCCTTTAGCTCATGCATTGTATTTTATTACTGTAACGAGAAACTGCTTTTTATTATTCTGATATCACCAGGCTTGGAAAATTCTTTTAGAGGTAGCTGGGGGGAGCCCAGTTCCTATAAACGTAGGCACACCACCAGAACTACATCTCCCAAAAGCCCTTTTCCTACACACAATTAGTGAACACGTTCTTGGGTGTCAAAGCAGCAGCATTGTTTTCCTGGAAAAGATATCAATGTACACATGTGGAGAGAGGCAAAGTTCTATAGTCCAGCAATCATGTCTGATAACACTGCTTGGAAATTTAACACAGAAGAGACACCATGTTGTCAGCTCAAACAGGAAGAACATACTGGATTTGGATCAAATTGGAAGAACACAAATCACCAGGTGTTTCAGTACTTTCCGCAATTTTTTGCCCATACATACTTTATGGAATTTATCAAAAAGAATTAAAAAAAAAAAAAAAAAATTGAACACTTACCAGAAGTGGATCTGAAAAGTCCGGCAGATCAGGCACCAAGATACCAATCAGGGCACAGACGACAATAAGCACAGTGCACATCCCTAGGACCACCACAGGCCAGTCTGCTATTAAAGCAGAATAACTAGGACAAAAATAAAAGTTGGTTAGGATGGAAAAGCTCCATCAAAATATCATCAAATACGTAAAACCCAAGCATCAATATTTGTTCCAGCCTCACAAACCTGCAAAAAATATGAATTCACAAAACAACAAATGAATGAGTGAATTCACACCTTACAAATCGGATTATACAGTCACAATCTCCTTAAGTTTCCCCAATTGTTGTAATATGAGAACCTACCTAAACAATTAATTAAACTCTTTTCATATATACAGGCCCATAATTGAGGTAGATCTAGAGAAGATGGTAGAATCAGAATGTACCTTGCATGGCTAGTTTAAAAGGTGCCTACAGATACCACCTGGCAACTGGCTGTGCCTGCACAATGAACTCATTCAATGATTCTAGAATAGGAAAATTCATGAATGTTAGCATCTTTATGAACAGTGCTGCCACAGCAACCTATTTGTTAATTCATGTTTGTGCATTGGTATTTTACCCTGCTCCCATCAACTGCTATCAATTAGTGCAGTTTTTACTAAGACATTGGCAGCCTCCCCATGCCCTCTAGTTTTGGACCTTGGACGAAGGGGAGGGGGGGGGGGGGGGGCTGAACTGCAGCCAGTGGGTGTAGAAAGTGGACTGGCATCAGAGAGGTGACAATGTCTCAGACTTGGGGGTCAGTGGGAATAAAAAAAAAATTACATGGCATCTGTGATCAGTGGGAGGAACAGCGCCCCATCGTTGGCGTCAGTGGGAGGAACAGCGCCCCATCGTTGGCGTCAGTGGGAGGAACAGCGCCCCATCGTTGGCGTCAGTGGGAGGAACAGCGCCCCATCGTTGGCGTCAGTGGGAGGAACAGCGCCCCAAGGGCCAAATAAAGGCAAGCAAAGGGCTGCATCTGGCCTAGACCACTGCTCTAAAAAGTCAGGCTTTTGATCAATTGTAACCTGCCAGCCTAGAATAAACTACATTGAATCTCACTCTTCGTGAGTTGACAGTGTCTGTGGCTCATTCTGGCTTAGCAGGTTGCCATATTGTCAGCAATGTCTGGGTCTGAGGACTTTTTCTTTTATGTCTTTTGCATAAATCAACACTTGAAAACAGAACACAAACCTTCAGTGGGAATAAACATCAACATTAGGGGACCAAGCCCCATCCTGCTATACAGACTTGCAGACCCAAAATAATAGGAACTTACAAGTCAATGTTTTATTGCAAAAGGACAAAAACATATTGCTTGCTGGATAGTTTGTGAGATTCTTATCAATATACATGAGGAACTATGGTGTGATTTATTCAGTGCAACAGAATCAATCAAGCAATCCAGGAGCGTCTTGCACCTGCTACGTCTCGCTGGGACCGATGTGCTTTAAACCTTTTAATATAATTCTTCTTGGAATGATCCCATTGGAGTTGTGCCCAGATAGTCCAGGTGGAAGGAGGAGGTCCCGGAATAAGCTGAAGGGATTACATGGCCTCGAAACACCTTGGGATCCCCAAGGACATACTCAAATCTGTATCCAGACAAAACAGAAGTCTGGTATCCCCTATAAAACCTGCTCCCTTGTGGTCTACTAAGAGCAGAACAGAAGATGAAATTTTTTTTGGCACTCCGAGTTCAACAGAACCTGCTTTCCTGTAGGAAACATTCCACATCTTTCACTCTAATATGTAAAACAGCAAAGGACTCAGGACCATGGAAGAACTTGGTATGGATTGTAATAGCCAAGCAATATTTTTGAATCTGGAAAAAGACCCATAATCTGACAGGTAGCCAAAGGCAACAAAGAGAGTAGTCTTCTGACGCATCAATGAATGAGGTCCAATATGTAGCGAGAGTTAAAAGAAGGGGTATTTTAGGTGAGGAACTGATTATTTTTCCAAAACTCTGACCTTTATGAAGACATTCGTCTATTTCTAGAGTGTTCAGCGCGTTCTGCTGAGACTTGGCAGCCAATATTCAACATCATTCTGTCATCCTTCACAGTGTGAGCCGAGACAGAAAAATGTTCTAAATGCCAAAGAAATTACTTAAAGTGAACCTGACCTAAAACATTTCCAAGGTAATGAACCTTTGTGGTGCTGGCAAATATTCGATTTAGTCTATAAACTCATCCCCATGTTCATTTTAGGCTCCCTTGGATCCCAAGTCCAGGACATACATGGGGCCATGACTGGTCCAAGTCAAGATAAAAATGGAACTATGAGCAAAAATCTAAAATGATATATGATGCAGCCCGTCACAACAGCAGATTTAGATTTTCTGAGACACCCCCAATAGTGGAGCACTAAAATAAAAATTCTGGACTGAAAATGGAATATTCAGGATGCACTTGGCCGAAAACCAAAACCGTAATGGACAGTTTTAAAAAATATAAATTTTTTTTATTCATATATTTTGTATTCTATTCAACTTTTTAATGAATTCATCATGAATTAAAATGAATACGAAATTAAATTTTCTGCCATTATCGGCACCTTTTCGGTCGTCAGGCTGCTTTCACAATGAGAAGTTTTGGAAGCGCCTATTCGTTAAAAAAAGTGCAAGAAAAGTTCAAGAAAAATGCATCCCTTTAAATTATTTGTAGGTCTTTACTAGGGTTGTCCCGATACCGATACTAGTATTGGTATCGATACCGAGCATTTGCCTGAGTACTTGGGTACTTGAGTACTCGGGCAAATGCTCCGATGCTTCAACCGATACCTGGACAGTCAGGGTGATTGGTGCGGAGGGGGAGTTACAAGCACAGATTTCAATAAAGCCTGACAGCCGTTTCTTCTCTTCTACCCCCCCTCCCATCAGCTGCTTTAGTGAAATCTACACAGCGGCGATCAGTGCTTGTAACTGCCCCCAAAGCTGTACCGATCACTGCTGACTGTCCCTGTATCCTCCTTCAGTCCCCCTCTGTTCTGCTGCTGTCCCCCTCAATGTCCCCCTCCACGCTGCTGTCCCCCTCCGTTTTCATCCTCTGCCCCCTCCGTTCTCCTCTGTGCTGCTGTCCCCATCCGCTCTCATCCTCTGCCCCCTCCATTCTCCTGCGTGCTGCTGTCCCCCTCCGTGCTGCTCTCCCCATCCGTTCTTCTCCTCTGCCCCCTTGATCTTTCAGGATGGAAAGCGGAGGTAGGAGCCAGCAAATCTGGCTCCTTCCTTTTCCGAATGAACAGTCAGTGATTACTGACTCTGTCCATTCACATAACAAACATCGTAACCTGTGTTTACGATGCTTCAGTTTATGAATGGAGAGGAGGCTCTGTCTCCTCTCCATTCATTTTCAGTGCAGCTGAGGCTGCTGAGAAGGGGACTGGGAAACATGTGTCCTCAGTCTCTTTTCCGGTCTCAAGGGGGAGATGTCGGGGGTCTATTAAGACCTCTGATATCTTACCAAAGCCCCTCAACAGGGCTAATAATAATAAAAAAAAAAAAGAATTGAAATAAAATAAAAATAAATTAATTGTAATAATAAAAGAAAAAAAAACACACTGACACTGTCCACCCCCCACCCCATTAAAAAAAAGAAAGCATTGTAAAGAACAAAAACATAACAAAATAAATTGTAAAAAATAAAATTGTAAAAAACAAAAAAGTACTGACACACGTGCCACTGTCACATGACATTAAAAAAAAAAGTATTGGTAATCGGTATCGGTGAGTACTTGAAAAAAAAGTATCGGTACTTGTACTTGGTCTTACAAAAGTGGTATCGGGACAACCCAAGTCTTTACACTGGTCCTTTGTGCTTCCATTGTGGTGTTAAAAACCCTGCTTGCCACATTTTTAGTGCATATTTGGTCAGTTAAAAAACCTACACCAAAAATGCACCTCCCCATTGAAAATTCGTCAAAAATGCATAAAAACGCATCTGTGTTTTACGTTTGATGCTTTTTTTTTAAGTGACATGAAAAATGCACAGTAAAGACGGTAAAATCGTTGCAAAATCAATTTTGGCGATTGATATATCGGTATATCCCTAACCCTCAGCATAGTTTTGACCTGATGATCCTGCCAGCAAATCCATCTTTTTCTACTTCCTGTAAGATGGAGACAAAGCTGTTTGTTTTGTTCCAAAACAATCACACAGCAGTGTAGTGTTAAGCTGGTCATATTCTAGTAGTGTTTCAAGTGAATTTTTTCATTTTTGCAACGCTTGTTCGATTTTCTAATGGGAAAGGTGGGCATTTGCTTCGACCGCAGTGACAAAAAAAAAAATAGAATTTTTTTTTCGTCCAAAGAAAAATGTGTGAACTATGAGCCCAGGTTCACACTGAGCTGTGGGAAAGAAGCCGTGCAAGTTCAGCTGAACTCGCACGATTTCACAGACATCAGATGTCAATGTAATTCACAAGCTGAAATCGCAAAAAGTAGTACAGAAATGACTTTTCGAAATCGGTGCTGCACCGCAAATGCGGTGTCACACCGATTAGGATGGTGCCATTGCCGGCAATTGCCGCCGATTTGACATGTCAAATCGCACCAGTGTGAACCAGGGCTCAACGTGGTTTTCTTTGGGAAAAAATACATAAAAAATTTGAATGAAACCTGTTTAACACATCTGAGATTACATTCAAATAGCTGATCTGTGTTTAATTTTGGGGGCTTTTGAACAAAATTAGAAACCATGTTCTAAGAAAGCTCTGATGAGAATTTTTGTAGGATTCTCCTATAGTGTACAGATAGTTTTAGATGGACATTTAGTTTCAAATACAGTAGACAAAAGACCAACTCTGGAAAAGTAGGACATAGATTATGCAGTTTTCTTTCCTTCCACCATGGGTCAAAATTCAGCAGGTCCCTGAACTGGCTGAATCTGCATTCACGGCTTTTAGGAGTTTGAGCAAAGATTTTTCACTCTTGCAAAAAAAAAAACCAAGGATCTACTGACTGGATCAACAGTTAATAAAACTATGTTACAGGATGGACATGGGGCCAGTTGACACCAGAACAGTGCAGGAAAGGCGCATTCCGTGCAGGTTTCCTGAACCGTGTTCAAAATGCGCTGCCTTTGTGAACTGCTATGGGTGCCAATAAAAATTGTTAATGGCCCCCCTAATGCAAATTAAAAACACTGTGTGCTTGCGGGCAACAGATTGCATTATACCGCAGTTCCATGCGATTTGGAGCAGGATGCTTTTCAAAAGTAGTGCATGTACTACTTTTTGTGCGCTCCGGTGTGATTTGCAGAAATGAATAGGCTGCAAAAAATAAAAATAAATCACACTGCAGGGGAGCGTGCAGGAATCGCACATGATGGCTTTTCTGTGTGACTCTGGTGTGAACCAGACCCTCAGAAAAATAACAGAAGGTGGACAGTGTTCCTGTGCAATTCTGGTGTGAACCAGCCCTCGGAAAAACAAACTGCTGTGTGATTGCGATTGAAAGAGTACAACCCTTGCTTTCTGTATGGAAACAGCAGTCTCTCTGCAGCAGTTTGGCACACCTTCAGCTAAGTCAAAGCTATAGCATGTAAGTGTTGCTGCATGCAGATCTTCAGGTCTGACTCACTGGGGTTTATTTGTTAAAGCTTAAGAGTGCAAAATCAGACACACTTCTGCATAGCAACTAATCAGCTTCCAGGTTATATTGCCAAAGCTTAACCAAAGCTTTTCTATAAAAATCATAAACATGTCATACTTACCTTTTCTGTTGCAGTGGTTTTGCACAGAACAGCCTGGATCCTCCTCTTCTGTTCTCCTGGCCCCTCCCTCCTGTTGAGTGCCCCCACAGCAGGCAGCCTGCTATGGGGGCACCCGAGCTGAGTTGCAGCTGCCTGTTCAGTCCATTCAGACACGGAGCCGTGGCCCGGCCCTCTCTTTCTCACTTGATTGGCTAGCTGACTTTGATTGACAGCAGTGGGAGCCAATGACGCCGCTGCCGTGTCTCTGCCAATCAGGAGGGAGAGTCAGACGGTCGAGACACTCGTGGACATCGCTGGATACAGATCGGGCTCAGGTAAGTAATAGGGGGGCTGCTTCATGCAGAAGGATTTTTATCTTGATGCATAAAATGCATCAAGATAAAAATGCTTCTGACTTTACAAGCCCCTTCAATTGAACAAGCTGAGCTTAGAAGCCGATTGGCTTCCATGCATAGCTGCCCCACTCTCCAGCTTTAAGTGGGGTACACGCTATAAGAAAAATAGGGCGAACAATCGTCCGATTTTCCTCATTGTTTCACAGTAATTCGGAACGGATGAACGAAAATTCATACCAAAAAGCCTTTTTTTGTCATTTATGGCTTCTGATCATGTGCAGTCTTTCTTTTTGGATTTTTCTAGTATGAAAATGGTACACATTAAAAATGAAAATCGTTCATTCTGTTCCCATATGAGAAAATCTTTTGTTTGTCCCTTCGAAAATTTTCGAACGAAAATTCGGATCGGATGTCAAAAGTTGTATACACGCTATAAGAAAATTGTATGAAAGTTCCTGGGACAAAAATGTTCGTCCGATTTTCTTCTAGTGTGTACAAACCCTTAGTAAACCAACCCCACTGGGACAGGAAATGAGGGGAAGCTCCCATATTAGGTCACAAACAGATATTAAATAAAATTTGAAAAGATAATTTTACTTATTGACTTTATCCATTTTTTGGCCTGAGTTTAGCTTTAAAAATGGACTATTGCTGATTTAAAAAAATAACAAAAAAACAAAAAACAACAAAACAAAACACGCACTAACTACAAAAGAAAAGAAAGCAGGATCTTTACTTCTGACTCACTTAAGGGTTTCAATCCACCAAGCCCTCAATCACTAGACACAATATAAAAAAGGTATTGATAGATATGAGCAATTTGTGATTGATTCTTACCTTTTTGGTAACTGGAATGGCTTTGTAGCTCTGCAAAAAATAAAAATGAATAAAACATTTATATGTAAATCAAGCAAAAGACATATTAAACTGCAAAAAAACAAAAACAAAACTGTAATTGCTACTCAGTTCAAATGGCAGCTGTAAACAAAAATCCACATTTCCATTTCTGCATGGGCGCAAGTCACTTCCCGACTTATTATGAATGACTTGAGCGCTCCACTGATGAGGCTTGGAGTTAAACTCCAGGAAAAAAAAAAAACCCTCCCATTTAAGATATATTCTTCAATAGCCACAAAGCATATAAAGAACAAAATTTGTGAGCACCAAATGCCTTTGCAAACCCGGGCATTACCTTGTAAAATTAGCAATGACATCACTGTGCTGTATATAGCCTGTGCAGAGAGCAGAGCTGTGGGAGGGACCCAGAAGCCCCACCCACTACAGGCAACCTGTAAAAAAAAACAAAAAACAAAAAACAAAAACAAAAAAAAAAACAGGAGGGGGCGGACACAAGACCAGTCACCCTGCAGAAGGAGATAGAGCACCAATGATGGGTCTTTATTACAGGAAGCTCCTGATCAAAGGAAAAAGCACCCTGCTGGATTACTACACTGATCCAGAAGGAATACAATACACAAACCATACTAAGAACGCACATGCCTCTTGTTGTATATAGACAATGAGGGAGATTTACTAAAACTGGAGCACTCAGAATCTGGTGCAGCTGTGTATGGTAGCCAATCAGATTCCAATTTCAGCTTGTTCAATTAACCACTTCAGCAACGGAAGATTTGGCAGTGAATGAACGGGCCATTATTTGCGATTCGGCACTGCGTCGATTTAACTGACAATTGCGCGGTCGTGCGACTCTGTACCCAAACAGAATTGACGTCCTTTTTTCCCACAAATAGTTTTCTTTTGGTGGTATTTGGAGAAAAAAAAAAAAAAAAAACACAATATTTTGTACTTTTTGCAATAATAATAATAATAATAATAATCCCAATTTAAAAAACAGAACAAAAAAAACAAACACATTTTTTCTCAGTTTAAGCCAATATGTATTCTTCTACATATTTTTTTTTTTTTTACCAAAAAACACACAACGCAATAAGCGCATATTGATTGGTTTGCGCAAAAGTTATAGCGTCTACAAAATAGGGGATAGATTTATATCATTTTTATTTATTTTTTTTTAACTAGTAATGGCGGCAATCTGCAATTTATCGTGACCACGATATTCTGGCGGACACATCGGACACTTTTGACATTTTTGGGACCGTTGGCAATTACTGCAAAAATGTCAAAAAGGGTTAACTGTGTTCCCTGGGAGGTGATTCCAACTGAAGGGGGATGGGACTGACTAGAGGAAGTGACGGATCGTGGTTCCTAGCTAACAGGAACACATGATCTGTCACTCCTGTCAGAACAGAACAGGGATGTGTGTTTACACGCACGCACACTTCCGTGTTCTGTCCCTCGCGATCGCTTGTGGCCAGCGGTCATCGCGACCACCGCCCATGAGCATCGGCACCCCCGCAGTGCAGCAGGCGTGTGCCTCCTATCCCGATCCTGCGAGCCGACGTATAGCTTTGACGGTTTGCGGGATTGTGCCGACCTGCCGCAGTAAAATGACAGCGGCTGGTCGGCAAGCGGTTAAGCTTTGACAATAAAACCTGGAAGATGATTTGGTTTCTATGCAGAGCTGCAACAGTTTGCACACTCCAATTTAAGTAAATGCCGCCCCCCCCCCCCCCCAGAATATTTCTTTATCCCGGAGTTCAGCTTTTCGGGATAATTTTGGAGTACATATCTTCCAAAAACGGGATTATTCCTGCAAACAAAAGGACAATGTTTTTGTAGAAGAGTGTGACCATGTGACCCCGCAACATATGGAAGATACAACACTTCAGAAAGCCATATTTTTTTTTCCCCCAGAATTACCTGGAAAACTTCCCATCATCCCTAATCTATATGGGCAGCACATCAGAAAACTCGGCTTCTCTTAACACAGGTAATAAAAGAGCACATATGAGAATCATAAGAGCACAAACCCTGCAGAGATTGCTTTGAAGATATAAAGGAATGTGCCAACAGATGTTAAACAGCTTTTAGCGGAGGCTGAAGATCTAGTTTCGGCTAATCATTTTTGTTCCTTCAACTTAAAATACTTTGCTGCTACTTTTCCACAAGTCATGTCGTAAGTTAAGAGGCCGAAGCATTGTCAAATAACGAGGAAACTCCAAGAGCATGACATGAACTTTTGGAAGAAGGGAAAGCTACAGTAACCAAACAGCAGGAAGGTTTTATTTATTTTTTTCCTTAAAAGTTAGTTGGGCAATGAAAGTGAACTCCAAAGCTAACCATATACTCTATCATTTGTAAAATCTAGATCCACTCATCACTATGTAGGTGCAAGAGCCTGCCTGATTGGATGAAAATTAAATATGTTAAATGCGACCTCAAGCCTTGCACAGGCTCCTTTGCGGTACTGAAATTGCTTAATCCGATTTCACTGGGTCTAAAACAAGGGTCCTCAAACTGTGGCCCTCCAGTTGTTCAGGAACTACAATTCCCATCATGCCTAGTCATGTCTGTGAATGTCAGAGTTTTGCAATGCCCCATGGGACTTTTAGTTCCGCAACAGCTGGAGGGCCGTAGTTTGAAGATCCCTGGTCTAAAATAACGTTGGAGGAACCAGGGAATTACATTTTTTTTTTTAAATCAGGTAAGGCTTTATTGAGATGTCACAGAGATAAACATAAGAAAAAAAGAAAAAAAATTAATTTAGTTGCAATACAAAACACTGGGAACACATTGAGCAATAGTAAATTAGTTAGTACAAGATAAAGATCCCAACAATCCTAAAGCATCTTTGAAATGACCCAATAAGCATATGAAGGATATCTAGCTGAGCGATCGGTTACCAGCTACACCCATTACAGGGCACTTAAGCAGATCGATTATACAGCATGTTACATTAGGATTCTGTCCATTACTAAATTAGTTGGGGCTAGTCCCAGTATAGCTAGCCAACCTCCCCATACTTTGAGTGGCTGCCTCTGTGCTGGTATATCAATTTCTCCATTCGTAGCAAATTAAACATATTTAAAGTGGGTGTAAAAGCTGAAGATTTTTTTTTTACCTTCATGCAATCTATGCATAAAGGTAAAAAAACCTTCTGTGTGCAACTGTCCCCTCAGCCCCCCCCCCCCCCCATACTTACCTAAGCTCGATCTAGCAATGTGCGCGAGTGCTGGGTCTCTCCCTCATGATTGGCTGAGATGCCGTTAGCTCCCGCTGCTGTCAATCACAACCAGTGAGGCAGGAGCAAGGGGCGGGGCTGAGCCACGCTCTGTCTTATGGGGGGGCACTAAGCAGGGGGGGGGCCGGGGAGCCAATGAGGGACCTGAAAAGAGGATGACTGGGGCTGCTCTTTACAAAACCATTGCACAGAGCAGATACATATGACAGGTTTGTTATTTTAATTTTTTTACTTTTTTCTTTCACTTTAAATCGGTTGTATACAACGCTTGGTCATTTTTACCTACAGGTAAGCCTATAATAAGGCTAACCTGTAGGTAAAATGAATATCTCCTAAACCTACACAGTTTAGGAGATATTCACCCTGCATGCAGCCGCTGACGCCAGCGATGCATGCGCTCTGAAGGTCCAGCAGGTCGTGCTGGAATGGAGGACTCTGGCGCGCATTCGCGGGAGTTAGGTCATGGTGGCTCCGGCCACTCACAGCGCCAGAGCCAGTGATTCCGAAAGAAACGCAGAGGGAACATGTCAGCCCCCTCAGCGGTGATGGGGCGAGCTGCGGGAGATTCGCTCTAAGGTATTTCATAATGTGCTAGTATGCAATGCATACTAGCGCATTATGCTAATGTCCTGCAGGTTTTTTTTTAGCGGTTTGCCCTCATACATAGTATTAGTAAATTGTAAAAAGAGATTGTACAATATTTTTCGATGTGCATGGTCACCTTTACGTGCATTAGCATATTAAGCAGAAAGGAGAGAAAAAAATATTTTTTTGATCTCAAAAACAAGGCATATTCACATCCATGTGGGGAAAAACATTTCATATCAGGCAAGAGGGACAGCTGTCTTAGGATGTATTTATAGCTTTACTAATGATTAATATGTATTTAGATAGATGTTGCTTCTTGTCTTTGTATCAAAACCTCAGCGTAACCTCAAAGCGTAAAATAGATGTAAACCCTTACACTGAATGACATTTCACTTGCCAAAACACTGTGCACCATGCAGCCACTAATATATATATATATATATATATATATATATATATATATATATATATATATATATATATATATATATATATATATATATATATATATATATATATATATATATATATATATATATATATATATATATATATAATTTATATTTTTTTTTTATTAATAAAATACAGTTGCCATCTTGTTTTTAGCCTCTTTGCAGTCACTTCCTATCGACATGCATGCCAATGCTGGCTGCATGGCATTTCTGAAGGTGGGCTCAACAGTGAACCATATTTGTCGCGTGTGCTGAAATAGTGTCTTGTGGTCTCCATCGAAAGCACTCGTGAAAAAAGAGGACAGAGTGTTGTCACCCTAAGTGCCTAAACAAGGACCTTCATGGCAGGATTACCAGGGATTATTTTAATTTAAAAAAAATATTTTAATTAATTAGAGACAGAGATGTATATATTGTTATAGAGAGTGTGTATATCTATCTATCTATCTATCTATCTATCTATCTATCTACACACACACATACATACATACACACACACACACACACACACACACATTTTAAAAGAAGAATTCCATGTATAGATATATTACACAGTTACATTGGTGCAGCTTAGACCAATATATACAGGGCTTTTTTTCTCAAACAATAGGTGCTGGAACTTAGTCACGGTCCCACAAACACCCCCCCCCCCCCACACACACACCCTCCAAATCACATCAAATAGTGGGTGTGTTCAGTCAAATTTCACGAAAACAGTAGGAGGGTCTTAAAAGGGGCATTAAATACCAGGATTGCATTACATACAGAGTGCAGAGCTGTCACTTGTAAACACAGAAACCAGACTTCTGTGTTTACAAGTGATTGTGGTGAGCAGGCACCAAAGGGTCTGAGCCTGAGGTGGTGGAACTGAGTTCCACCAAGTTCCCCCTGAAAAAAAGCCCTGAATATAACTATCTAAATGCCAAACCTGGGTGATGCCCCTGGGAGCTGAAAATCACTGAAGTAGACACCACTACTCAAGTGATCTCAACTTGCTTCTGGGTCCTGTTCTGAGTGGTCAGCCTTCTGCATTTAAAAAAAAAAAAAAAAAAAAAAAAACACAGGAGGATGGCTGCTCAGCAGCTCAGCGTGGGTGCCTTTGAAACTATGCTTACCATTCGCTGTATGAATAAAAATACGGTAATTCTTTGGACTGGACGAGGTGGTGGTGTCATGCTCTCTGCCTCATCCAGTCAGAGAACGTTTTGTATGTATTCAGCAAATGCAAAGCGGCTGACCTCCTGTGTTTAGAATGCAGCAGGGCACCGGTCCTGGAAGCTAGTGGAGATCACTGGAGTAATGGTGTCCACGTCAGTCATTTCCAGCTTTCAGTGCCCTTGGCCCGGTATATTATACACACAGTTACATTGGTCCAAGCTTGACCAACGTAATAAAGTATAAAAATATCCACACCTGGAATTCATCTCTAAGGGGCATATCTATAAAGCAATGAATGTAATGTTCAAACATTTGCTGGTGGTGAATCAATCACTGTCATTTTAAAAACACATGTACCCAAAAATTCATATGAAGTGATTATTTGGAGAATGTCAAATTTCCTGCTTCATGAATATGCCTCTAAGCGATGAATACAAGGAGTAGACAAATTACAGTAGAACCAAGTACCTGGACAAGCATGTAGCCACTGAAAAACAACCTTGTTTGCCAAGCTTATTCTGGGTAGCCATTGGGAGCTCCCAAATTCCTATCATCATAGATCAGCTTTAAGTAGCCATAAAACATGTAATTCCACTGCCCAAAAAAGAAAAAGAAAAAAAAAACAAAAAAAAAACAAAAAACAAAAAAAAAAAAAACACACACACAACAGGAGCCACCTGGTCTCTTGGACTTGTCTAGCCTTGGAAACAAGGGCAAACCGAACCTCAGTTCCCACACTGATAAAACTTCAGTAACTTATTTTGGGATTCTAACCTGCAGATTTTATGGCGTAAAACAAGCCTTGACACTGAGTGGAGGGTCAAAGGTCACACCTGCTATCATTAAATATTTTTGCTTCAAAAAGCGTGTGCAACAATGTGCGTCCACCAAAGGCATTCCGGCCATGTAAGCCACACCACGCAGCTGTTCCCGCGAGGTCTTTATTATTCTGCTCAATACGGAATATTATCCCCAGAAACCAATCGGCAAAAATTACTTTGCCATGCTACTAGGATGAGAAATGCATAGCCGTCCCGTCTTCCCATTCAATGGGAGAACTGCATGACTGGAGATTAGGAGGGAGCCTTCAGCTCAGTAGAAGTACCGGCACCCGGCAATTAGGACACAGGGCTGTAATTTTGGCATTAGCACCTCTGCGTCAACTTGTTCAGGGAGATCCATTTCAGACACGGCAGAGATGGGAAGACATGGAGATGTTTCAAAGGAATACCAGAAAATGTTTTTTTTTTTTTTTTTTAACATTCAAGAAGGAAATTACTGTATTAGGGGATAAGTCAGTTACTGGATAGGGGGACGACATTTGTTTGATCCACTGCGCCTGAGCAATGGCCACTCTAATGACCTCTGAATCATCACAAATCACACTCAGGGTCTCTACTGAATTAGGACTTTCCCACACTGGAAGGCAGGAACTCCACTGTCTAATGGAGACGTTCTCACACTGGAAGACACCAATTTATGGCCATCAAACAGCCTATGCCATGTTCTCCCAAGGCCCTTTTTCTTGGGCACTACCACCTGGATTTTCAATTGCACTACCAAGCTCACTGATTAAAGTGTATTTAATACCAATGTAGCAGTGTCTCAGGCCTCCTTTGATCTTATGAGAACCTTCAGGTCCAGGGATAGCCGACAGCCTTCTGTGTAGTGGGTTGTGAGGCATAGTGGGTGAATAGTAGTTATTGGGCACCAGACACTTCTTGGATGCAAAAGAAATTTTATTTCTCTTAAACGTTTTTGGGGGAAGAGAGGGTTAGGGTCAGGACATCCTTGGGTAGTTGTAAGATTAATTTGCAGACTCCAAGACTTCAATAGGAGGACAGACATGCAGGGAAAGGCATCCAGCAAGACGCCACATTTGCATGTGTAGGAATGCTGTCTCCTATGGCAACAGTCTTTAATAGTTCCAAGCACAAATCTTAACAGTTCCTTCACTTTTACTACAATTGCTCCTTGTAGTTCTTCAGCACACTGAGCTCCCGGTCTCTCACTAGACCCACTGAATCCCTTGAGTTCCTCCAATCTTCACGGTGGTATTTTCCTTAAGTGTCACCCCCTCTTCTCTGCTGGGTCCCTAGCTTGGCACTCTAGATACCTCTCAAGTTTCCCCACTGGCCTGCTCAGTCCCTGGCTTGACACACAAGGCTGCTCTGCAAGCGTCACCTCCTCTGGCTGGGTCCCTGGCTTGATTCCTACTGAAGTTTCACGATTTTTCACTGGCCCCGGTTGGTGAGAATACTGACCGATACGTGCTTCTGTTACTCACTATGGTCCCTGGTAACTAGGTGGATAGTCCCTTGCTGGCGACAGGTTCCCATCTACCTCTAGCCGCGACAGGTTCTCTGGCCGACAGAACCATGACTTTTGGTTGGACTGCAAGCCGCAGTCCCAACCCTGCGCTGCTCTCTTGCTTCTGGATAGGCCCTCAGACAGCCTAGCAGCCAGATGTGCCCCAGGATAGGCCCCATCTCTGGCCTAGCAACCCGGGCAATACAACACACGTCAACCCAGACAGCCGTCCTGGTGGCACAGAACACAGATCACCTGACTCCCCCCGAATATAAAGGCTCTCCTAGCAGGCCAAGGAATTCAAGAATACCCTTGCCCATTGGCTGAGATACCCCATATACCTAGATCAAAGGTCAAACTGAGGGAGGAATAGATCTCCAGCAATCAACCAGGATTACTACTCCTGGCAAGTAAATTTGTAAGGAGCAACCCTGCCTAAACTCCAGGGTGAAATATATATATATATATATATATATATATATATATCTGCCTTTGACACAGTGGACCACCCCCTCCTCCTCAAACTCCACTGCTTTGGTCTCCATGACTGTACTCTTCACTGGTTCTCATCCTACTTATCCCACCACTCCTTCAGTGTCACTTACAGCTCTACTTCCTCCTCTCCTCTTCCTTTCTCCAGTGGGGTCCCCCGAGGATCTGTTCTTGGACCTCTCTTTTTCGCCATCTACACCACCTCCCTGGGTCAGTTGATTGCTGCCCATTGCTTTAAATATCATCTCTACGCTGATGACACCCAAATCTATCTCTCCACCCCCCCAGCTCTCTCCATCTGTGTCCTCACGCATCACCAACTTACTAGCAGACATATCAGCTTGGATGTCACATCACTTCCTCAAACTCAACCTATCCAAAACCGAGCTCATGATATTTCCTCCCTCAGATGCCACTTCAACTGATTTCTCTGTCAATATCAACAGCTCAGCTACCAACTTGTCCCCCCCATGCCAAGGTCCTAGGTGTAATCCTGAACACTTTACTAACCTTTCGGCCCCACATCCTATTGCTATCCAAAATTTGGCCTCAACCTCCGCAACATCTCCAAGATACGCCCCTTCCTAACCAATGTCACCACAAAGCTTCTAATCCACGCCCTGGTCATCTCCCGCTTCAACTACTGCAACTCCCTCCTCATTGGCTTACCTCTAAATGGGCTATCCCCACTTCAGTGCATCCTGAACGCTGCTGCCAGGCTCATCCACCTCACAAACCGCTCAGTGTCTGCTATACCCCTCTGCCAATCTCTCCATTGGCTGCCACTCAGCCAACGAATTAAATTCAAGATACTAACTATAATTTACAAAGCCATCCACAACCTGGCCCCCAGCTACATCACTAACCTAGTCTAAAAATAGGAACTTAATCGTTATATATGCAGGATCTTGATACATAGAAGACTTTGAGGCATTGGGTTAAAATCCTTGTCTGTAGACCCACATTTTACCTCACGACCTTAGTCATAGTTATAACTAAGGCTGGGAGGATGAAACGCGTTAGTGGGTCTATAGACATGGATTTTAACCCATCTCAAGATTACTTTTACCTCAAGTGTACTGTATAGCTGAAATATTAATATATATATATATATATATATATATATATATAATATATATATATAAAATCTTTAAAAAAAAAAAAAAAAAAGAAAGATGAAGAAAAAGTTTTTCACTCCAACTATAGAATCATTAAGGAAAGTGGCTCTGGAAAATGTCAGCTTATCTCATTAAGCCCTTAAAGGGTTCTGGTGGAGCTCTGGATTTTAGCTATTTGTCTTCTATTCCTCTTTAGTCATTCTCTGGCCTGCTGCATTGCAGGGGATTTAGGCGCACAGCAGCCTGTTATCAAGCTCTCATATAAATTGGAGATTTTCAGAGGAAGCCAAAAGCTGAATCCCTGAGTACACGATGTCGGATCTGCTTTCTGCAACATTTCTGTAATGCAGAATGTCTATTCCGAGACTGAAAGTAGAAGCTAGATTTCTGCTTCTAACAGGAAGAGAAAAAAAAATCCAGCATAAACTTTAAAAATGGGACATTTGAGTATTTTTCAGTGACTAAACGTTTTGTTTTTTAACATTTACCTTGACATTTTAGTTCATTCATGAGTCTCATTTCCCAGCTCACACCAACACAAATTGAATTTCCACCTTCCCCTTTGCTATACAATATTGGATATATTTGCAGAGGCAGGGAATGAGATTAACGGGGCAAGGAATTAAATTCAAACTCAGATTTAGGTGCACTAGTCATAAGGCAAACCTGAAGATACCAAAAAGGGTAGGAGAGATTTTTTTTTTACATTTTTAAGTCCTGACCCGATCATAATAAAAAAAAAAAATGTGTTCAAAGTCCCTATAGCTTTTCCTAATGGTATACCCATTTTTGTAGCTACAGAGACTGTTACTGGTACTTTATACATCCTGTATTAATAAATATAAATTACAACCTTTACAATGTGCTGATAATTGTTGGGTTAATGATTACTGCTAGTATTTTCCCAGGGTTTAGAGCAGATCAACAGTATTAATGAGCATGGTTTTTCCATTTATTTTACTGATTTAATGCTGGAATAAGAATTATAGGTTTTGAAAATATATTCTCCCAGTTTGCTACATATAAAATGCTTTATATGAATCTCTCATAATTTACCTATTTCTAGACAGAAAGTGATACTTTAGGCTTATTTTCACGTTCACCTGGTCAGATTTGGCCTTTCTTGCAGAAAAAAAAAGGTCTGTTTACAAAGTTAAATAGCTCAAGCTCATATTACACTTAAGGCTGGTAACACACAGGCCTGAAAATCGGGCAGTTCAAGAGAAACTGGCTGACATTCAGCCTGTGTGTACAGCAGCCTGTCCGACAGAAACCAGTCTAACGACTGGCTTTTATCAAATGGGCATGCTGAAAAAACAACATCTGATCAGCGCTTGCAACCAATGGCTGATCAGTGTGTTCTGGCTGGGGGAAGTCCTCCTGTCAGTACACAATAGCACAGCGTGGGAGATTGCCTCACTAACATGGCTTAGTTAGTACTGAACCTCAGGGTTTTTTTTGTTCAGTCAGCTGAGTTGAATGAAAAAAAAATTCCCATGTGTACCTAGCATTAGGATTGATTTTTAGCCTCCTTTCCGTTCACACACACACATATATATATATTCAGCTGGTTTCTCTTTAATAAAGGACCTTTTATAACATGTAGATGGTTGCGTGAGTGCTCTCCAATTACTGTGGCAAAGTAATGCAAGGCGTTAAAACTTGCATTTTATGTGGAGTGTTCGCAGCTCATAAAAACATGTGCGATGTCGCAGTGCAATCTGTAACAGGAGGTGGCAGGGACTTGGCACTGCAGTCCCAGATGACATCATTCCCACTAGTTGTGCATTATCCGATATGAAATCATCACGACTCACTCAGGGACCTACGAATTTATGGCCGATCTGTAATCTAGAGATTCTGAGGATGACCACTGCTTGATAAACAGGGTTACAGGGAGCAGAGATCACCCCGAATGCCACAACTGCTCTTGGTCATTTGTTTGCTGGCCGCAAAGCACTTATTGGACAGTTGGAAATGATCTGCAGATTTTAAAGATAAACTGAATGGCATGTTTACCTCTCCCAGGATCCAGCGCCAGGTCTCCTCTCAGGTATGTGGCCACCAGAACTTCCAGGTTTCACCAAGAGTGCCAGCTACGCACTCTCCCGATTGGCCCTGGATTTAAATGGAGAACCAAAATCATGGCTCAGAGTTCAAGTAACATGTCACTACAACTAAGCGGAGACACCACCGACCACCCCTGCTGCAGTAGGTTTACCAGTCCTCTATATCCCATGTGCTCCTTCAGTTGCCAGTGTTGACTGCCACTTTGTGCCTCTATCTCCAGTGCACCCCAGTTTCTCCAGTGTGCCCCACATGACTCCTGTGCATACCTGAGCCAACTGTGAAAAGCTCACCCTTAAGCATCCTATGACTGCAGTGTGCCCCATGTGACTCCAGTGTACCTCTGAGCATCTGAGCATTGTGTCATTCAGCAACCCCGGGGCATGCCATGTCTCTACCGCATCCCTAAGCATCCGGAGACTCCAGAGGCCACAGCAAACACTGTGCACCCCATGACTTCCGTGCAACTTGTATTATTCCATGACCCCAGTGTGCTGTACACCTCAGTTATATCTGTGCAGCATCCATTATGCATCATTTGAAGAGACCTTCTCTCAGTGGACATAGACCCCTGGCTTTGGAGTAGAGAAGGGTTAAAAAATACCGGTCAGGTTATTTTTCGATTTCCTGTTGCATACACAACAGAAGTCTCAAAGTTAAAGTGGAGCTACACCTAAAAAGGGGAAGCTCTGCTTGTTTACACCCTCCCCACCTGCACTGCGACATCTGGCACTTTGTGGAGGGGGGAGGGGAGCGAGTACCTGGTTTTGACAGGTATCCGCTTCCACTTCTGGTTCAGATCGTCGCAGCAAACTGAGCCGGAAGTTCAGCCCCCTTCCATCGCAGTATTCTGGGACATATCACAGCTCCTAGATGGGAAAGCTCACAAGGCGCAGCATGATGCGCATGCCCTCCCTCCAATGTCAGCTGGAGAGATCCCCCCCCCCCTCATTTGAGGTCTACATGTACTCCCTCCAATGTTGGCTGGGGAGATTTCCTCGTCATTTCCTGTCTGAATGCAGTGCCAACATTGCTCTAGACCAGGGGTCTCCAGTGCTAAAAAACAATGACCCATCTTTGATGTCAGTGGGAGAAATTTTGCCCCATCATTGGTGTTATTGGGCCCCATTGTTGTCAGTGGGGGGATTTGTGCCCCATTATTAGTATCAGTGGATGAAATAGTGCCTCGAGGGCCAGATAAAAGCAGGCCAAGTGCCGCATTTGGCCCCCAGACCACCGCTCTAGATCCACTTCCTTAAAGTGATAACAGTGGACAATGTTTTTCAGCATGGCCCCTTGCAGACTACACCAAAGGCGCTTGCGAGTTACAACGCAGAAACATTTAGGGCCCTTTCACGTTTCCATACAAATGCGCCTGTGAGTTATTCCGCATAGATTTGAATGGAAGCTCAATATCAGTCTATGGGTGGATGTAAATCATCTACATCTAGTTACACCACACAAAAAACACATTAAAAAATGTAACGCGATGCGTTATTGATGCATTTCAACAGGGAGGTGTTTTTTTAACTGACCAGCCGCCGTCATTGTACTGCGGCAAGGTGGCACGATCCCACGAATCGCCATTGCTGTACGTTGGCACGGGAACTTAATTTTGTGGGCGTGCACGCTCTCATTGGCCAGCGGGGGTGACAATCAGCGCAGTAAAAGAACAGGGATCTGCCTGTGTAAACAAGGTAAATCTCAGTTCTGACAGGGGAGATCACACAGATCCTGTCTTTCTGCTATGGATCTGTGCGTTTCCCCAGTCACACAGTCCCCCGGTTAGAACACGCTGAGCGAACACATTTAACCCCTTGATTGCCCTCAACGTTAAACCCTTTGCCTGCCAGTGTCAGTATAACAGTGCACATTTCCAGCACTGATTACTGTAATAATGTCTCTGGTTCCAAAAAAAAAAAGTGTCAAAAATGTCAGTTAGGTGTCCGATCCGAATCTCAGTAAAGCAAAAAAAAAAAAAAAAAACCCATCACTGATCGCCACCATTACTAGTAAAAAAAAAAAAGAATAAATAAAAATGCCAGAAATTTATCCCCCATTTTGTAGACGCTGTAACTTTTGCGCAAACCAATCAATATACATTGATTGCGATTTTTTTTTGCCACAAATATGTAGCAAAATACATATTGGCCTAAACCGATAAATAAATTTGTTTTTTTTTTACATTTTATTTTTTTTTTGGAAAGGTTTTCTAGCAGAAAAGTAAAAAAATTTGGGTTTTAAAAAAACCCCAAAGAAACGCAGAGGTAATTAAATACCACCAAAAGACAGCTCGATTTGTGGGGGAAAAAAAAAAAAAAAAAACACATCAATTTTGTTTGGGTACAGTGTTGTACGAGCGTGCAATTGTCAGTTAAAGCGACAGTGTCATATCGCAAAAATGGCCTGCTCAGGAAGGGGATAAATCCTTCCGGGGGTGAAGTGGTTAAAGTGCCGATAACGGACGACAATAAATTCATATTCATTTAAAAATCATGATATTAATTCAAAAGTTGAATACATTAAATTTTATATATATATATTTTTTTTAAACATTTTCGGTGTTAGCCAAGTGCATCCTGAATTTTTCGGTACCAAAATTTCCATTCGGTGCACATCTAATTTTAAGGATTATGTTTAATGTCTACAAGGATGTTGCAGGAAAAAAAAGAAAAAAAAAAAAAGACAAAACAAACAAACTTACAACTGGTTCATTACAAGAACACCACAAAAAGTCTATTCACTCGGCGCTGTATTGCCTCTTTATTGGCAGTGTGCCAGGTATGAACAAATCTCCTTCTTCTAGATGACATTCGGTAACAAGTGTTACAAGCGCCCCATTGTTTCCTCTCCACCAGCCGGAACAAATCACAAGTACCCTATGAGGACACTGATAAAACAAAGTGCAAAAGATTAAGGAAACTGACATTTGCTTCTCGTCACCGCTAAAGCCTCACGTCACTTCGCGGTAAGCGCGCACAGAAATCTCCCCCTTCCAGAAAACACTTTGATTTCACCGGAACGCTGCCTACTGCTCTGGAAGTCAAATAAAAGCTTTTTGAAGTAGCAATAATGCAGCTTTTTAAAATGCCTTCGTGACTCACTTTTTGAAAGCGAGCCAAAACCGAGGGGACGGGAAAGCAAATGATGTGAGGAATCTTTCATGGCTAGATGTAAACTTTACTTATCAAACTTCTCCAAAGGCAATAAAAAAACATTTACAAAGACCTGTGCTTGCTTGAAAGTGTGGAAACTGGCTGCGGAGCTCCAGGCAAACCACTAAAAACACACAGTAGAACTACATATAGCTTTACGGTTTTGACTGCCAAATATGTAATTCTGCTTGGGCGGTATTTAGGAGTACATAGATGTATACAGGAAGAAAATATGCTCAGTCTAAAAAAAATAAAAATAAAAATATAAATCAGCATTTTCCCATGTCTAGGGAGCAAACAGCCTGTCATAGAAGAGACTAAAGGGGCGCACAGCCAATCACTTCTATGACAGGCTGTATGACAGGCTCCACCTGCAGCTCACCAGCCAAGGGAAAAAAGGATACATAATAATAATAAAAAAAAAACAAAAAACTATAATATATATATCTGATTACAAACCCCCCCACCCCAAAAAAATACTTTTGTGCTGCAACAGCAACACCCCCCTTTTTCATACCTGAACCCAATCGATCCAGCGACGAGCACAGCAGCTCCAGCCGCTGTCTCGGTTCCTCATTGGATAGACTGATAGCAGCAGACGGCTCCCGCTGCTGTCGATCCAATCCAGTGACACGGCAGCCGGGGGGGTGTTGAGTCCTGCGGTCTGTCAATGGACGCAGCAGCAGGACTCAGGAGCTCACCCGCATGAGTGCCCCCAGGGAAAACGCTCGCTGTGGGAGCACTTGAGAAGAGGAGGAGCCAGGGGTGCCGCAGGGGGACCCCAGAAAAGGAGGATCGGGGCCACTCTGTGCAAAACCCTTGCAGAGGAGGCAAGTATAACATTTTTTTTAAAAAATAGACAAAGCTTTACAACCACTTTAAAGCCAATTGCCAGCCTCCGCTCTGTTCCTGTGTGATGTGTGAAGGGGGGGGGGGGTGTCTCTTCCCTCCAATCAGCTCTCAGAGCTCTCCTCTCTGAGCTCTGCAGAATGTAATCTCGGCTCTCCTCCCAATTTTTTCTGAACTCACAGAAGCTTTAAAAAAAAAAATGGACTTTTAAACGGATGTAGGCAAGATAAGACTGCAGACGGACAGGTACAACTTACGTAGGAGGATTGGTTTCCTCTCTATCATCTGTGGTCAGTCATTTCACGGAGTATATGTGGAGGGTTTACAACCACTTTAGCTGGATATACACATTTTTTTATTGTTCAGCTACAGCCACACAAATGAGCACCATTGCAATTGCAGATCAAACAGAGGCCAAGATGGCAGCTTCCTTGGCTTTAAGAGGATAGGAGGGTTTAGTTCCAAATCATGACTGCAAAGTTACACAAAGGTTTTCCTGTGTCCTCCTGTTTGCATATGGAGCAGTGGCAGGAGCGGCAATAATACATTAGCATCTGCAGCACATCAGATGGAGCACACCTCATTTCTTGGCTGGAGGACATCCACCATCATCTAGTGCTTCCCTCCCTAGCCTGTCCCTTGTCCAACCCTTACACTCATTTGATTTCCGGTCATGGGGGCTTGCATTAAATGTGGCTGTTACCTAGGGCAGCCTGCATGCACATGTAGCCTGTCTAGGCCATCCACTCATCTAGGACACCTGCCCATCAAGGCAAGGCATGGCACGCTGGTCCCTCTCACCAGCAATGATCTGCCTGCACTGCATAGCGAAGCACAGAGAACCAGGCATGACATCCCTAAAATAAGATATTAAAAATTAAAAAAGTGTTTTTTAAAATATCTTGATAAGGAAAAAGTCAGCTTTAAGCATGGCTATACATGCTGTAGGGTTGGGAACTCAAATAGTTCCTAAGTTGGGGACCACACTTCTCAGAGGTGCCTTGATGCAGCAGTGTGGCTTCATGCCTTTCTACAATTATATGCAACTAAACCTGTTTTTTTAATCTAAGTTGTTGAAACGGTTTGGGTACTTTGTATAGAACGGCGAGCCAGGAAAATGTTGTATTACTTCCATTTGCCTCCCTAAATAAAAGCATTGATAATTTACCGTAGATTAAATTCCTCTTTTTTTAGACTTGTTATAGTCCTGAATGTGGTCAGGAAAAGCAATTATTAGCTCCTAAAGACAATCCCAACAGGGTATCAGCCAAAAGAACATTCGAGACACAACCTGTCATCGTGTTCTGTACACCGTAATAAAAGGGAAAATAGGATTCCACCTAACACGCCTCTCCAACGGGCCTCGGAATTCCTCCAAGTGAAAGAGAATCTAATTCCCAATAACAAAATCGAGGAAAGAATAAAAGTTTCATCCACAATGGGGGTCATCTCACCGACCTCCGCCACACTGCTGCAAGATCGAATAACAATAAAGTTCTGTTGTAATGAAGTGAAATCGGACTTTGTCTTGTAGGCTGCAGAGGGGTCCGGCCCCAATTACCTCGGATAATGAAGGACATTTGAAGGAGGGATGATCGGGAGACATCGGTGCCTGGTCTATTATATTCCAGACACAAAAACAGATTTGTAAAAATTTCCAAAGGCATTTACAGGTTATTATGCCATTTATGTAAAAAGGACGATTCAAAGAAGAATTCCAGGCAAGGATATTTTGTACATTGTTACATTGGTCCAAGTAATATACAGTGCCTTGAAAAAAGTATTCATACCCCTTGAGATTTTCCACATGTTGTCATGTTACAACCAAAAACGTAAATGTATTTTATTGGGATTTTATGTGATAGACCAACACAAAGTGGCACATAATTGTGAAGTGGAAGGAAAACGATAAAATGGTTTTCAAATTTTTTTACAAATTAATGTGAAAAGTGTGGCGTGCATTTGTATTCTGATAGATTTGGTTTGTGTCACCACAGAGTAGTACTGTGGACACGGAAATAAGTACAACAGTGCCACGTCCCAATATATTATTGAAAGTAGAAGGAATTTTAGGATGGACTTTTTAGGCACCAAGCTGACATCATATTAGAATTAGCAATACGTTTTATTTACAAAACAAACAATTTGAAAAATGTTAAAAACATTGACTATTCCTATTATTGCCCTAGAAAAAAATAACATTCCACCTAATAAACCACAATTGATAAAAGATACTTTAGTTACAAAGAAACCAAGGATCAGACGCCATTGGCAATGTAGCATCCATTGTAATGTATTGCATTTGTATTCAGCCCCCTTAACCCCGATACCCCTAACTAAAATCTAGTGGAACCAATTGCTTTCAGAAGTCACCCAATTAGTAAATAGAGTCCACCTGTGTGTAATTTAATCTCAGTAAAAATAAAGCTGTTCTGTGAAGCCCTCAGATTTGTTAGACATCCTTAGGCTGGCCATACACAGGTCAAATGTCGAAATAATTTTCCTTCCAAAAATCTTATGCAAGAATTTTCGTTCGAATTTCGCACCATTACTGGGCTGCAGCAACAGACGATTTTCGTGCACAAATTTGAGTAATCGGGCATGTTGGAAATTTTTTGAAAAACAAATGATTTTCTAATCAATGATGGGAGAATCGTGCGAGAAATGTAATAGAAAAAGGAATGCACATGAGTGCAAGAAAAGAAAAATTCCCGAAAAGAAAAGAAGATTCCCGGCCACGAAAACTATTTTCTGAAGCAACATGAGGTGAAATTAAAAGGTTTGGTTGGTTGAATTTCAAAAATCAATGGTGGCATCATCAGATCACAAAACACACAAAATTTCTGATTTTGGAAAGAAAATTTGTATAGGAAACTGACCACATATGGCCTGCCTTAGTGAACAAACAGCATTTGTGTGTGCTTTGTGATTATCACATTAAATCCCAATAAAAATAAAATGTAATGTTTCTCGTAGCATGACAAAATAAGAGATACACACACACACACACACACACACACACACACACACACCTGGCTGATGCCCCTGGAAGCTGGAAGTCACTGAAGTAGACACCACCACTCCAGTGTTTCCGGGTCCCGTGCAGAGCAATCAGCCTGATGCATTATGATAACAGGGGGTTGGCCACTCAGAACAGACACTATCCAGAGAATGCTTGAATGAATGTAAAGTGTTCTCCGATTGGATGAGGTAGAGAGACGAGCCAAGAACGTTCCACCCTCCACCTCATCTGATCATAGAACGGTTTGCATCCATTCAGGAAAACAATAAAAATAAAAAAAATTACACACCACACACAGCTTTCTCTGAATGGTGCCCATGCTGAGCAGCCAACCTCCTGTATTCACAATGCAGCCGCTTAGCACAGGACCTGGAAGTGGAGATCACTGGAGTAGCTGTGTCTACTTCAGTGACTTCCAGTTTCCAGGGGCATCAGCCAGGTATGGTAAATACATAGATACACTAGTCCAATGTAAAAATATACCATACCTGGAACTCTTCTTTAAAGTGTAGGTCAGGGTAAAAAAAGAAATCAGTACAGGTTTGCGATACATGTGCATTTTATCACTTTAAAAAACACTGCAAGTACGCGAAAGTACCAGTTTTGACAGAAATCCTGTGTGCCCTTAAAGTGGTTACCTACAAGGCTTACCTGTAGGTACTTGAAATATCTCCCAAACCTTCACGGTTTAGGAGATATTTACAAAAAAGGCGATCGCCAATGACTACTGCGCATGTGCCGATGTCCACGGCACATACACACTTTAGAAAGGGAACATCGCGCCGTTTCTAATAGGGGTCATGCCGTGACTAGCTGCTCCCGCACGCAGGCGCGGGAGTGACGTCACGCGACTCCGGCCAGTCACAGAGCTGGAGTTTGCTGCCCCGGAAGGAAGAGGGGTGAAGGACGCTCGCTGCTAGTGGGGACAGCAGTGACATTGCAGGCTTCAGTTTCAGGTAAGTGACACATAATGGGCTACTATGCGATGCATAGTAGCCCATTATGCTTTACCTTTACAGGGAAATAAAAAGGAAGTAAAACCCACCAGGGTTTACTTCCTCTTTAACTTCCCATTTGAGCTGACAGCACAGTGCCTCTGCTGCACTGAATTCCCAAGCAGTGGTGTCAGCCCTGCCTGCTGGACAACAGAACTCACTTGGGACACAGAAGACACTTGGGGAAATGTATTTCTGGGGATATGCATATGTCAGTAGGAACTGAGCAGCGGTTTGGGAATTTTACATGCCTGGTGATAATGTCACAAGTGGTAATAAAAGTAATTTCTCACTATGGGAACAAGGTAAAAAAACTATGATTTTGTTTTATTTTTTTTTGTTTCGTTTTCAATTCTTGCTATGTTTTTAGATCATGTTTTCTTTTCTCTTCTCTGTACGTGTCTTCTGAATTGTGTAGCCTTTATCCCTATAGCGCTACGCTCAATATCCTATACCACCCTCTCAAGTCAATGCTTTATACTGATCACAATCTTTTATGTGTTATTTGTAGCCTTAATTAACCCCGAAATGCGTTGGTTTAGGAGTCTAAATGATACTGAATCTGGGCTATAAACGTTTTGCTTGCAGCACTTTCCTCCTTGCACACTCAGCAATTAAATGCTGACACTTTTTAAACTGCTTGAAACACACACAGGACACGAGGGAAAAAAAAAAAAAAGGAGGAAAAAAAAAAAAAAAATGTTCACCCAAGGCTTAAGCTGGCCATACACTAGTAGAATTCTTAGAAAGTTTTTGTTTTATGAATGGATTTAAAAAGTTTGTCATGATTTTTTTTTTTTTTTTTAAACAAGTAGAAGTAGATAAATGAATTTCTAACAGTGAATGTGGCTTTCGTTCCTGAAAGTCCATACATTCCAAAATTGAATTTTTAAAAGCAAACAATTTCTGAAGTATAGGTCCTCCTTACTTAATGACCAGGTTCCGTTCCAACAACCAGGTCGTTAAAAACGAGGAGCCACTAGTAATATTTTAAGCATTCTTAAAGCGGTAGTATAGTCAAATTCTTTAACTTTTACCTACAGGTAAGCCTATAATAAGGCTTACCTGTAGGTAAAAAGAATATCTCCTAAACCTGTACGGTTTAGGAGATATTCCCCTCGCAATGAGCCGCTGACTTCAGTGGCGCATGCGCTCTGGGGATCCTCACCTGAAAGTCCGGCAGACACCGGACCTTGGCGGAAAGAAGTCTCCCTCGGCGTGTCTTCCGGGTATCGCGGCTCCATCGCTGTGAGTGGCCGGAGCCGCGATACCCGGAAGACATGCCGAGGGAAAATGTCAGCTCCCTCGGCGTGGATCGGGTGAGATACCGGCACCTCATTCTAAAGTAAGTATTTCATAATGAGCTAGTATGCAGTGCATACTAGCTCATTATGCCTTTTCCCTTACAGGTGTAGAAAAAAAAATAAAAAGTCAGCGGGTTTACTACCGCACTGTATTGTATAGTGCAAAAAAAAAAAAATAAATAAATAAGAAGGAACACAACTCCAGCTCAATAACGTTGTTTTAATTAAAACTTAATTTAATTAAATAAATTAAAATTCTGTACTGTACAATACAATGAATTACACCGCGTCATTCTGGTGGGGAGAGCTGGTCGTAAGTCCGAGTGGTCGTTAAACCGGTGAGTCGTTAAACGAGGAGTATCTGTACTCTTCAAAATTAGGTTTTTCACATGAATGTTCATTCAAAAATCTTCTAGTGTATGGCCAACTTAAGGAACATTTGTACAAAGTGGTTCTGTACATTCAATGGCTTGACAGATGTCATTTTGAAAGTACTTCAAAAGTTTTGTTAGCTTTTAACATTAGATTTGGAATGAACACACTTTTTCCCCTCAAACAAAACAAACACATTCACTGCACAATTTGTGAGTTGTAGAGAAATAATATTATTATTATTATTATTATTATTAATATAATAAAGTTTTTTTTTTATTAATAATGTTTTTTATTAATAATAAAAATAAAAAAAATTCCATCCTGCCCCTTCAAATTTTCTTTTCACTGTGGTCGAAAACAAACGCCGATTTGATTCCACTAGTGATAAGAAAATCGAACTGTTCCTATAAAACATTTCAGACACATTTTGAACAGTGTATGGCCACAGCTTAAAGTGACTGTAAACTTCAGACATGAAATAGGAGCAAAGCATATCCCTCTATAGTGTGCACTTGTCTCAGTCCAGAGCACTAAGTGTCATATTTGTCTGCCCCTTTGTTCCTCTGCTATCAGCATGAATCGTTTGACAAGTTTTCCTGACACCAAGAGAAAAATGGTGATGCGAGGGACCTCTAGCTGATTGACAGCCTCAGCTCTGTTCCTGTGTGCAGGGGGGTGTGTCCCTTTCCTCCTATCAGCTGTCAGAGCTCTCCTCACTGAGCTCTGCTGAGTGTAACTTCAGCTCTCCGCCCCCTTTATTTCTGAACTCAGACAAGCTTTAACATTCAGCACCTTGAATGGCTGTAGAGAAGAAAGGGCTGCAGATAAACAGGTACAACTTATGTGGGATTTGTTTAATCTCTGTATCACCTGAGGCCAGTCCCTTCACTGGGTATATGCAAGGGTTTACAACCACTTTAAGCTATGACTGGAGTGGGGCTTAACTTCTTAATCCCCTTATAAAATGCCATAATTCCTGACTCTAAAGCTTGCTACACACTATTAGATTTTAGAATGAAACAATTTGTATGAAAAAATCTCAGTACATTCGACAGCTTGATGCATTTTTTTTTTTGAAAGTTGTTCAAAATTTAGTTTTTAACATTTGCATTTGGACTTTAACCGAACATTATTATTATTATTATACAGGATTTATATAGTGCCAACAGTTTGCTCAGCGCTTTACAAAATGAGGGCAGACAGTTACAATACAACTCAATACACGTGGAATCAGAGGCCCGGCTGGTTAGAGCTTTACAATTAATCTACCAAAACAAAAAAATCCCAGTTATCCTTTTCTCTTCTGTAGTACTGCACTGCTTGTCTGTTAGAAGTAGATGTAAATCCCAAATGAATGACATTTATTTTGCCAAAACATTGTATCAAACAATTGCCATTTTTTCGTTTCCTTTAATAAATCTTTGTTTTCACTTTTTTCATCCATTGCAGCGTCTCCATGCTGTGATCTCATTCAGGCTCTTTCCAGCCACTTTCTCTCTACATGCACTCCAACAGATGCAGAAAAACACCACCTATTATCACTAAAAACACCCTTAAAGTGTTACTAAACCCAGGACCCTGCATTCACTATATCGGGTCTCCCACACTACACAGAACGTGGAAATTCAATCGTTTTAGTAAATATTAACTGCTAAATACCTTTTTTCATCAGCAGTATATAGCAGTCCTGTGACTTCTATCAGAGTCTGGTTAAAGCTTGCAGGAGTTTTCATTCCACTCTGACTGTCCAATCAGGCTGCAGTACCCCTGACCCAGTGCTGATTGGCCCTATCCTGTTCACATGCACCCTCCCAAAAAAAAATAAAAATAAAAAAACACCTCTATAGCAATACACATCAAACTGAGCATGTGCAGAGTGCCCCCAAGGCACTATACTATCAGCAGATGGATTGGGGGGGGGGGGGGGATTAAACAGCCTTTTTTAACAATGCAGAAGGTTAAAGGGGTTGTAAAAGTTCACGTTTTATCCCTTTAAAAAAAAAATTAAAAAAAATCATGTTGCTATACTTACCTGCGCTGTGTTATGGTTTTGCACAGAGAAGCCTATAATCTTCCTCTTCTGGTGTGCCCTGCCCCCCCACTCCCATGTCACTGCATTTGATTGACAGCAGCGGGAGCCAATGGCTCCTGCTGCTATCAATCTGTCCAATGAAGAGAGACAGAGAGAGACAGAGAGAGAGAGAGAGAGAGAGAGAGAGAGAGAGAGAGAGAGAGAGAGAGGAGACAGAGAGAGACAGAGAGAGACAGAGAGAGAGACAGAGAGAGAGACAGAGAGAGACAGACAGAGAGAGACACAGAGAGAGAGAGAGACACAGAGAGAGACACAGAGAGAGAGAGACACAGAGAGACACAGAGAGAGAGAGACACAGAGAGAGAGAGAGACACAGAGAGAGAGAGAGAGAGACACAGAGAGACACAGAGAGACAGAGAGAGACACAGAGAGACAGAGAGACACAGAGAGAGAGAGAGAGACACAGAGAGAGAGAGAGAGAGAGAGAGACACAGAGAGAGAGAGACACAGAGAGAGAGAGACACAGAGAGAGAGAGAGACACAGAGAGAGAGAGACACAGAGAGAGAGAGACACAGAGAGAGAGAGACACAGAGAGAGAGAGACACAGAGAGAGAGAGACACAGAGAGAGAGAGACACAGAGAGAGAGAGACACAGAGAGACAGAGAGACACAGAGAGACAGAGAGACAGAGAGAGACAGAGAGAGACAGAGAGACACAGAGAGAGACAGAGAGAGACAGAGAGAGAGACACAGAGAGACAGAGAGACACAGAGAGACAGAGAGACAGAGAGAGACAGAGAGACAGAGAGAGACAGAGAGACAGAGAGAGACAGAGAGAGAGACAGAGAGAGACAGACAGAGAGAGAGAGAGACACAGAGAGAGACACAGAGAGAGAGAGACACAGAGAGAGAGAGAGACACAGAGAGAGAGAGAGAGACACAGAGAGACACAGAGAGACACAGAGAGACAGAGAGAGACACAGAGAGACAGAGAGACACAGAGAGAGAGACACAGAGAGAGAGAGAGAGACACAGAGAGAGAGAGAGAGACACAGAGAGAGAGAGAGAGAGAGAGAGAGACACAGAGAGAGAGAGACACAGAGAGAGAGAGACACAGAGAGAGAGGAGACACAGAGAGAGAGAGACACAGAGAGAGAGAGACACAGAGAGAGAGAGACACAGAGAGAGAGAGACACAGAGAGAGAGAGACACAGAGAGACAGAGAGACACAGAGAGACAGAGAGACAGAGAGAGACAGAGAGAGACAGAGAGACAGAGAGACACAGAGAGACAGAGAGACACAGAGAGAGACAGAGAGACAGAGAGAGACAGAGAGAGACAGAGAGACAGAGAGAGACAGAGAGAGACAGACAGAGAGACAGAGAGAGACAGACAGAGAGACAGAGAGAGACAGACAGAGAGACAGAGAGACAGACAGAGAGACAGAGAGACAGAGAGACAGAGAGAAAAAGACAGAGAGACAGAGAGAGAGAGAAAAAGACAGAGAGACAGAGACACAGGCTGAAGCCACTGGGCCCTTGCCCATCGTTGGAACGGACTGGGCACCGGCAGGTAAAAGAGGGGCTCTGGGGGGGAGCTGCAGCAAAAAAAGTTTTTCACCCTAATGCATTAAGGTGAAAAACCTTGAGACTTTACAACCACTTTAACCCCTTAGGTTCCACAGTGAGTATAACAAGCATACTTTACGGCATAAACAGACGGGTTTTACTGTTGTGGGTTTAGTAACACTTAGAGCTCCAGTCAGTGACCTTGCCTAGGCTGAGATGATGTCATCAGTTTGCTGCAGGCAGAAGGAAGCATTTCCTCAGTCTTCCCTACCCCAGTGATCATACTGCAACATTGTAACTTTTTACCATGCCACAAGGTGGGAGACCGCAGCAGGGGCTGATCTGTGTCAGACACTTGTGAACACAATCAAGAACTGCACAGGCAGAAGAATTATGTGACGGTCATCGCTGAGATGGCATGCTGACCCTGAAGGGTGACCAAACAAAGATGGCCCTATTCCTAGTGAGAGTAAAGCAGGTGAAGGCATTGTCAGCGGAGAGGTAATGACGCATCACTTAGTATGCATGGACTTAACATGAAAAATAAACTTGTTGACAGGTCCACTTTAAAAGGGAAAGGGGCACCATAAAGAAAGAACAGGACACTGACCTCATGTTGACCAGATGTGGTGGCACCTGCTGGTGCTGGAAGTGGTCCCTCCATTGGTGAATACAAAAGGACTGTGAGGGCTGCACACAGCAGACGGGGTGATAAACGGGTGGATGGTTTGGACACACAGAGGTCGGGGACAGTTCTCGTTGAAGCTGTGAGCACTCAGTGTTCAGCAGAGGTGAAGTCCCAACAGCGTGGGAAACGTGGTCCTGCTGGCTGCTCGGGGGCGGGTGATAGCAGCAGTGGTGGCAGCACTGGGGGATGACTGGCGTTCTCTGGTGCTCCAGATACATGGAACAAGGTTTGGGCGGCACCATTCTGAGGAAGGCATCCATTAGGACTGGCTTTAACTTGGGACTCCTCGGAGCCTGGGGGAGGTGGATCTACGTCACAGGCTGTGGGGTGGTCCGTGCAGGAAGGTTTGGATGGGAGGCTCCCATTACTGTGTGCCGTACAGTCGCTGTTCCTGCTCTCCACAGCCATCCTCTTCCCAGTGCCTTGCAGTCATCGAAAGGTCTGTGAAGGAACAGAACATGTTAGACTGTGGAAATCAACTGCAGATGTCCTACAATGACCAAAGCTATAAAACTCTACTCCAGCCAAAATCTATCTGCTAAGATTTATGTCTGTGTCCCCATTGGGGGATGGTCTTCACTTCCTGCCCTAGTGACACCAGGACAAGAAATGAGGGGGGTCTGGGTGTCCCATCAGAGGGACATCTCATCGTTTCCCAACATCCCATTTCTGGGAGAGGAAGTTAGTGTATGTCTCTCTAATGGAAATAAAGATAAAAAAAAAAAAAAAATCCTGACAGAGGTTATTCTTTCCCCATCTTTAAAAAAATACATTTCAAATGAAGCTGCATTAGGAAGCTGAATTGTAGGGATCTACAATAAAAAAGGTAAAAAAAAAAAAAAAAGTCATAATATAGCTGGCATTGTTAAAGTGGAACTAAAACTATATCTGAGAAGCACCACGCACTGAAAATGCTATTTAATTCATTTTTAATATTCAAAACAAACTCCCCATCCATCCATATAGCCATCCAGGTCTCCATGCTTTATTTTGTTGGGAAGTCTGAACCCCCCCCCCCTAGCATTTTTAGCTGTGGCCATCTTGAATAAGTGCAGATGATTCATGTAGCATTTACTTCCTGGAGTCCATCTGCCCTTGGCTCAGGCATGCATACAGGAGGGTGTGCTAAGCTGAGAAGTCCCTCTACGAAAGAAAAAAAAAATGCCCATGAAGACTTCTGGAATTTGGCCTAGGCCAGAAATCAGGAAGTTACTGAAGAAAGGTTAAAAAAAAAAAAAAAAAAAAAAGGTTTAACAAGTAAAAATAATATACCTTCCAGTCTATTCACTAATGCTTCATGCATCTTCCCCTCCCCCTTTGGCCCTCTCTTCTCCCCCCTCCCTCTTGCCCCTCTCCTCCTTCCTTCCCCTCCTCCCTCTTCCTTCCTCCCCCCTCTCCTCCCTCCCCCCCCTCCTTCCTTCTTCCCCCCCCTCCTTCCTCCCTCCCCCCCCCTCCTTCCTCCCCCTCTCCTCCTTCCTTCCTCCCCCGCCCCTCCTTCCTTCCTCCCCTCGCCACCTTCCCCTCCCCTCTTTCCTTCCTTCCCCTCTCCTTCCTCCCCTTCCCTCCTTCCTCCCCTCCTTCCTTCCTTCCTTTCCCCTCTCCCTTCCCCTCCTCCCCCTCTCCCTCTCCCTTCCCCCTCCTCCCCCTCTCCCTCTCCCTTTCCCTCCTCCCCCTCTCCCTCTCCCTTTCCCTCCTCCCCCTCTCCCTCTCCCTTCCCCCTCCTCCCCCTCTCCCTCTCCCTTCCCCCTCCTCCCCCTCTCCCTCTCCCTTCCTCCCCCTCTCCCTTCCTCCCCTTCCCCAAATGTCAACATTGGTGAAGGGTGGAAGCGGTGCAGAGGGGATACCTTTGCCTAGAGATAAAAGGCTTACTGGGGGAGATTTACTAAAACAGATGCGCAGAGAATCTGGTGCAGCTGTGCAAAGTAACCAATCAGCTGCTAAATTCAGCTTGGTCAATTAAAGCGGAGTTCCAGGCAAAAAAACACATCTGTTTTAAACAATATGTTGCCGCTACGAGGTACGTCACTTCCACGGTTGCATCTGGTCCTCCTCCTTCCACCGCTGCCTTCTGGAACCTGTGTGTCCCCCAGAAGGCAACAGGACCATTCAGAAAGCGCTGCGCGACTCGCGCATGCACAGTACAAAACTGGCTGTGAAGCCTGAAGGCTTCACTGCCCATTTCCCTGACTCGCAAAGCCGGGCCTGCACCCAAAGCCGATGAATGGATCGGCTTGGGCTGCCGACATCGCAGGCTCCTTGGACAGGCAAGCGTCCTCATATTAAAAGCCAGCAGCTATAGTATTTGTAGCGGACTTAAAAAACATTTCCCCCAGGCTGGAACTCCTCTTTAAGCTTTGACAAAACCTAGAAGCGCATTGGTTACCAGCCAGCAAGTGATCATAAGCAACTAAGACCACATCATAAAAAAAGAGTTCTAAGAAATGAAAAGACATAACCACAGCACAATATAAAATCACACACAATGGGATTCTGGGAATTCGGTGCCTGCATTAAAGGGCAAAAACAGAAACATTCTTAATCTGCAAATTCACACAAAATTCCATGAAAATGCCATTATAACTGTCTATCGGCTAAGCCAGCAGCCAAGACCAGGCGCCATCTGTTAGCCCATGAACTTTAATGGGTGGAGGAACAACAACAAAAGTAAAGCAAGCCCTTTGACAAAAAAATATTTCCATAGGACACTTGACACACTGCAAAAATGTAAATGGGCTCTTAGGGCCCATTCACGCCATCATGTTGTGGTAACACATGTGTTACCATAAACGCATATTAAAAAGGCATTAGAATAATGCAATGCCATTCATTCTGAATGGCGCTTCAACATACCTGCCTTTGGACATGCATTGCAGAGCAGCGCAACAGGTTTTGCAGTGCAGTGTCAAAAATAAATAAATAAATGGTGCCTGCATGCATGTCCATCAGGGGGCGCTATTCAGAATGAATAGCCCCAAATTGCACCAATGCATCTGACATGCCTTGCCATGCATTACAGCAGCAAGGTGGTGTTAAAAGGCCCTCTGAGCGCATCTACATTCTTGTATTGCCGAAACGCGTTTTCAATGGCACCCTAGCACACCAAAGGCTCGGTAATACTTGCTTTAGTCTATGAAGAGTGACCCGTGTTTGGATTGCTCTTTAGTGAGCAATTGACAAGAAAATGAGGTGTTGTGTCTGAAGGGAGTCACTTTGCACGGGGGGCACGTGGAACCCAGAATCCCTTGGAGAGGTTGGGAAACCCTTGTTTCTGCTCCCCATGCACCTCCTATGTCTAAGAGCCCTTGCACACTGGGGCGGTTTGCAGGCGCTATTGCGCTAATAATAGCGCCTGCAAACCGCCCCGAAAGTGCCGCTCCTTGCATTCCAGTGTGAAAGCCCCGAGGGCTTGCACACTGGAGCGATGCGCTGGCAGGACGGTAAAAAAAGTCCTGCCAGCAGCATCTTCGGGGCGGTGAAGGAGCGGTGTGTATACCGCTCCTTTACTGCTCCTGCCCATTGAAATCAATGGAACGGCGCGGCTATACTGCAGAGGCGCTTTGCGGTGGTATTTAACCCCTTCTCGGCCGCTAGCGGGGGGTAAAACCGCCCCGCTAGCAGCCGCATACCGGCGGTAAAACGCTGCTAATAATAGCGGCGTTTTACCGCCGGCGCTGCCCCCCGCCCCAGTGTGCAAGGGCTCTTAATCACCCTGTGTCTATTAGTGGCACAGGGTGACTGAGAATGATGAACAGCTACTTAATGGAACAGTAGTATTTATCCACAATATCTCCCAGGAAATATGCAAAGATTATTTCTGGTTTATTTGATTCAGAACTATACATGTTAATTCAAGGACCTGATCACATTGGCCTCTGTACAATGTAGGGGACGAATAGTCTGCTACTGGTGGTCTCCTGCTATTGTGTGAAGAGGTTCTGCGTTTATACTTATGATAATGTGTATTGTAGTTTGTAAGCAAGGAGACGACAAGTCTGACCTGGAAGGTCAGACCTCTGAGTCACCCAGGTAGCTAATTAACGTCATGTTTATAGTAAATGTCTGTTGTAATTTTGTCATTATATTCCTGTGTGCAGTTTGTATTGATAGGGTACTCAGATCAGGAGGGGGGGGGGGGGGATGTCCTTCAAGTGTATAAATGCCTGTATTCTTGTTCAAATAAAGAGTTCCAGCTTTGCAGCCAAACAAGTCCTGCCTAATTCTTGGTTGTAATATGTGGCTATAATATCTAATATCTATATTCAGACTGGAGGAAGCGGTATATGACGGAAGCACAGTGTCATCTCCTCACCGCCTGCTTTAACCACTTGATCGTTTTAGTGTGCTTGCAGAGTGACCCCATTCACTGGTTTGCAATCGGCAGGCTTAGCAGGGAAAATTCTTGCTGCAGCATATGTACACCCACGGCCATTGTCTCTGTGGCAAAAGGGGGTGTAGCAGTCGGGGAGGGGGGCATAAAAGCGTGGCTCAACCACAGGGTTTTACTGCCCCCCAAACCACTAGTGTGAATGGTCCCGAAGGAAATTCATGGCACCACACATACGCAGAGGTGCCGCCATACGTTATGGTAACCTGTAGTAATGAATATTAGCGCACACTGCTACAACGCACAAGTATGAATGTTATCTATAGCATTGGGTAATGTACCAAAATTTGCCGCATGTCTAAATTTTAAAGATAGGACATTTTGGGGCACTGGCAGCCAATTCAACGTTCTGATTAACATTAAAGAGCAACATAATGCGCATTAACACATCGCAAAAACGTAAACGGCCCCTTAGTGTCCGCATTAATGCTGCAGTTTAACCATAAAATTCCCTTTGGACACCCATTTACAGTGCTCATAACTCCCGAATCTCCGCCAAAAACAGTCCAACAGTTCATAAAAAATAAAAAAAATAATACCATTTCCCACGGCTGGTAAATCGCCAGCAGTGGAATGAATTTTAAAAAGTTTTTTTATTTCTTCATCTTTTCAACCTGCTATACATTACTGCAATCTTGCTTCAAAAAAAAAAAAAAAACACAGGTACAACTTAAAATAACACAATTTTTGCTCTGAAACGTTGCACTCCTGATTTATGACTTCGGCCTCATGCACACTGCTTCTGACATTTTTAGGGGTTTTTGACGTTTTTTGGCCAAGCCCCTGAACGCACCTCAAAAAAAACTAAAAAAAAAAAAATTGCAGCGTGTAACACATACACTCACCGGCCACTTTATTAGGTCCACCTGTTCAATTGCTTGGTAACACAAATTGCTAATCAGCCAATCACATGGCAGCGACTCAATGCATTTTAGGCATCTAGGACGTGTTAAAAAAAAAAACAAAAAAAAAAAAAAACACAACTTGCTGAAGTTCTCACCGAGCATCAGAATTGGGAAGAAAGGTGACTTTGAACATGGCATGGTTGTTGGTGCCAGACGGGCTGGTCCGAGTATTTGAAAAACTGCTGATCTACTGAGATTTTCACGCACAACCATCTTTTGGATTTACAGAGAATGGTCCGAAAAAGAATATCCAGTGAGCGGCAGTTGTGCGGATGAAAATGCCTTGTTGATATTACAACCAAGGTATGCAGATTACCATCTTTGAACGCACAACAGATTGAACCCTGAAGCAGACGGGCTACAGCAGCAGAAGACCATACCGGGTGCCACTCCTGTCCGCTTAGAGCAGGAAACGGAGGCTAAAGCAGGCTCATCAAAACTGAACAATAGAAGATTGGAAAAACGTTATTTGGACTGATTAATCTGGATTTCAGCTGCGAAATTCAGATGGCAGGGTCAGAATTGGCCGTAAACATGAAAGCATGGATCCATCTTGCATGGTATCAACAGTTCAGGCTGGTGGTGGTGTAATGGTGGCACACTTTGGGCCCCTTAGTACCAACTGAGCATCGTTTAAATGCCACGACCAACCTGAGTATTATTGCTGACCATGTCCATCTCACCACTGGTTTCTTGAACATGACAATGAGGTCACTGTACTCCAATGGCCTCCACACTCACCAGATCTCCATCCAATAGAGCACCTTTGGGATGTGGTGGAAGGGGAGATTTGCATCATGGATGTGCAGCCGACAAATCTGCAGCAACTGCGTGATGCCATCATGTCAATATGGACCAAAATCTGAGGAAGGTTTCCAACACCTTGTTGAATCTATGCCACAAAGAATGAAGGCAGTTCTGATGGCAAAAGGGGGTCCAACCCGGTCCTAGCAATGTGTACCTAAGTGGCCGGTGAGTGTATACCTGAGGTAAACATGCACATTTTACACAGCAATAATGTTAATGTGTGAATAGGCCCAAAGACTGAAGTGCAATGAAAACACAGCAAAGGTAGTTTGTGTCTACTTAAGTCAAATAAGGCGAATATAGCGGGGGAAGAGAATTTGGAGTCTCTGCACTTGGCTTTCTGAATGAGCCCACAAGTGGCGATATTATAAGTCGTGCCCTGCGAACGCGGCAACGATGAATGCGAGGAAGTGTGAAGTTGTTTCACTGCGCGCTGTGTGTTTGTCTGAGGAGCGTGTGTTTGTTCTGTGCACAGAGAGGCCTGAATACCAGCCCCGGCCATGAATGGGCCTTTCTGTCAGGAAATGTATGAGTGAACTCTGGCCGAGAGTCAGGCCTCTTTCATCCTGCAGAATCTGCGCAGAACACGGCCTGGACAGACGTATAGAAAAGTTACCTCAGAGCTCACATCTCCAGACGGCAACCCGCCAGCAGCTCTCACACTTTAAAATGATTTAATTTCCTTCACGAGCAGCCAGAAAAAAAAAAGAGCCAAAATCTGACGGGAGGTTTCCGCACCTTAGACGGGGGAGAAAAAAAAAATTTAACAGTTTCATGCCCTTTATAAAAAATAAATCACCCTTTTATTGTGGTCCGGGTGATACAATGTCCAGAAAACAGGCTAAAGGCTCAAGAAAAAAAAAAAAAAAATGAAACCGCCTAAATTTTTCAGCCTACTTTACTGTCAGTAGGGAACGTCTGTTGAGAGAGGTATGTAGCCCCCACCCATTGTTGACCTTCTAAAAACGCCAGTTGCCTGCCTACCGCCGACTTCAAATAGTTTGAGTCGCTGCCCTGGAACAAACCTGCAGATCAAAAAAAAAAAATTAAAGAGTTCCTAATATGAATACTTTTTCTAAGTCAGTGCCTTCAAAAGCGTCAAAGCCATTGGATAAAGCATGACAGCCAGGAAACTATTATATTCTGAAGGAGAGGTCAGCAATGGCCACTTACTTACTTTTCCACTACTGTAGTTCTCTGAGATTGCTACATTCGATCACAACACACTTTCCAGAACTTCATACTCCATGCACCTTTCTGCAACAAAGTTGGAAATGCTGCCTCGCTCCTTTGTTATCCCTGCTCACAAGTTTTCCTGACACATAGAAGTAAAAAAAAAGTGAGGGGGAGGCAGCATCAGCACACAGCCTGTGATTGACAGTTTGAGCTCTGTGCCTGTGTGCTGTATGCAAAGTTTCTGCCCCCTAGTTTCTAAAGGCCAAGAAAAACTGTATAAAATTCTGGACTTTGAAAAGCTGGAGCAGAGAGAGGGCTGCGGATCAAGGAGTACAACTTACCTAGGAGGATTTGCTTAATCTCTGTGCGTCACCTGAGGTCAGTCACTTTACTGTGTATATGTAAGACTTTACATACACTTTTTTTTTAAAGTGGTTGTAAAGTCATAACTTGTGTTTGTTTTGGATATTGTTGGTAAGGGTTAGAACCTATGTAACCTTTTAATGCTATCTAGGTAGATTTATGTTCTCTACCTGTCCTGGAAACCATCATCACAGAGAGAAAGTGATGGGAAAGCCAGAATAAGATGGGAGGGTAGAGTTGGTAATGCACTATTAGTAAAATACATTCAATGACTTAATAAAAGGTCGTTCAAAGGCATTCAAAATTTTGTTTGCCAACATTCAATTTAGAGAACAACTGACCACAAACACTGTTAGAAAGTCTATAAACAAGTCAACCCTCTGATAAAATCCTAAGGACGTAACGCGTGAGGCGGAGACACAAGTGTGATGTCATCACGCTACAAGCATTCCCAGGAGTTTGAGGAAGCAGGATCAATCTGTATTAGGCAGATCTAGTGATATAAAAAGGGAATTTGATAAGCGATCCATCTGTCTATGTGAATGTGAGTATTCTTAAGCTTTTATTGCAATAAACCTGTGTTTTATGGAAAGCACCACAAAGTGTCTGTTTTTTGGAACTGTGCTAGAACTGTTGCTAAACTCTAGAAGGAGTAACCCTTGAGAGGCTGGTGTGACTACAGTCCTAGGAGCTGCGCCTGGAAAAAGCCTTAAGGAGAGAGAGGAGTGAAGGATTACCCCTGTGGGGTATTTGGCTTATGTGACCTCCTCCAATTTAAAGAGCTCCAATACTCCAGGTGAGAGCACACCCAAAAAAAGGCACGATTAGAAGTGTTTTATTGGGTGGCACACATGCAGTTGTGCGAAGATTGCACTGGAGATGAAATAAAGACACAGTACTGATTGATACATGTTATAGGGAACTTTTGATCCACACCGATTGCACTTCATTATGCACCATCAGTGATTTATTATACAAGGGTGTTCTAGCATTATTTATGTATATGTATGGTCACTATTGACAATCTTATATTGTTTGTTCACATTTGTCTCACTTTATGCACCGCATCGCACCGCTGTAGCAACACTATACAGCGCATCACACTGCAACACAAAGTAACAAAAAAATAAATTAAAAAAAAAAAAAAAAAAAAAAAAAAAAAACACCACACACAACAACAACAACAACCACACACACTTCCTGCTGCCATCTTGTTTTTCTACACTCAATCATCGTTAAGGAAGGGATGCCACGGGAAATAAAGCATACAACAAAAAAAAGGTAATGCCACCCAACACAGCGCAACAAAATGCAAACTGCAAGTAAGTGAATTGTAATTGAATCGGAAACATGCATAAAAAAAAAAAAAAAAGCACTTTAACACATCCCAATACAGATATCGTAATGCCTGTGCTGTGGTGTGAAGTACCAGCCCTTACTCTCACTTCCTGTTGTCTCCAAGCAGAAATCAAAGGGGGAAGGTCCCCAACAGGGCACAAATGCCAAATTACTAGACAGGGGTTTTAACCCTTCTTTACTTTACCCAAAACTGAATAAAGTTTTAGCTATGGATATGCTAACCAGTTGAGGACATTAAAACGAGCCACAAACACCCAATAAAACTGGCATGCAAGCGATGTGTAGTACCCCCCCCCCCCCCCCCTCAATACATGCCGAAAATTGCCAGCTGCAAAAATAACAGCCGGAAATTGCTGTGAAATGCAGCAGCTGTATTTGCTGCTGAGGTCAAAGAAATGGACCAGCTGACATCGGGGTTTATGAAGATGGACATTCATATCCAGTGTTACCATTATCTGAATATCAAATAAATGAGCTTCTGCATGACATCAGTATAAGCAACCTGACCAGAAAAACTAAAATGTTCATATAAAATGTTCCTATTTAAAATCTAGCTTCACCTTTACACCCATATTTGGAGGTAACAGTAGAAAAAAAGACCCCCACCCGCCACCTGTGCTGTGCTGACCCCTGCGATTCTATTTCCCCAAATGTGGAAAACTCGACTGCATAATTTGTGGTAGTGGGAGGTACTGCGTTTGCGCTTTCCGCTGATTTAAAAAAATGGGTCTGGTCATTTGGGTGTCAGTATTCAGGTGTGAGAGCTGAAGTGGTTAAAAAAAAAAAAAGTCATTGTATCTGATGGACTTGCTACACAACAGGACCCCACTTCACACATTGCAGATAATCACTGATGGCTTTGGACACCCTCCTGCGACCTCAGCAGAGCGCCATTTACAAGCCACGTAAAAAAGGAAAGAAGAAAAGTGAGCCAACGTTACAAAAACAAATAAAATGGGTCATTTAGACACTAGTAAATGTAGCAGGGTTTCGAAAAGATAACATAATACACATTGATATAATATAGTGTAAAACATTGAGGCAGCTTGGGAGTCAGAAACCCCAAACTCTTCAATAGAAGCTAAAATGTACAAACAGCCCCGTCATAGATGTGATCACACAAAGTAAACGCAAGATAGAATATTGTAATGGATGCGTTTACCTATAGTAAGCCATCAGATTCTTGTGGCCTAACCTAGAAGAGGGCCGTTGCTTTTGGCTACTACAGTTTAAGTGCCGGTTCACACTAGTGCGATGCGAGAACCGTGTGAATCCACTTCGCACCTGAGATCTGCGAATCGCTGCGGGTGTCAATGTAAAGTTAACGTCGCCCCCAGATTGGTCAGCAGATCGCAGTGCGAACTGTGAAATGGTGCAGGAATCTGATCACATAAGTGTGAACACCAGTGTGATCCGATTCCAGTGTGGCCCAAAGAAGGATCCTGCACCATTTTGGTGCGGTGCGAATCACATGCGATGTCTGGCATCGCACTAGTGTAAACCGGGCCTGAACTGATTAAATAAGACATTTGGAGTCCCAGAATACGGGCCCACCAACGTTTGGTGTTCCTGTCCAGCCTTTACAAATGACTAGTCAAGTAAGCTGGAAAACCCAGCTACAAGTATTCCTGGGACTGGGGAGAAAGTGTGTCATTGGGGGGCGTGGATGAACGCCATAAAAAAAAAAATAAAAAAAAAAAAAGGCAGCTGCAGAGCGGATAGCGATAACTCATGAACGGTTGAGGAACGGTGTTGGAATCAAAAGTTTCTTTTATGCATTTTATACATTTACTCAGCACTGGCAAACATGGCCCCTACAAGATGGTTAGAGCCCATTCATGGGTGGCTTTGCATTAGAACACTGTATGCACATCTGCGCATTTTCTTCATCTATGTAAGCGCCAATATTCTAGTATTTCTTCACAGTAATGCAGATTTCATGCGCCTTTTCCTTATGTCTGGATACATCAAAAACACCCTTGAAAGTATAAAAAAACGCATGAATTTCTGTGCTTCTATGGAATCGAAAATGCTTTTAATGGAAGGTCAATGCATTATGAAAAGAGCAAATTTTCCCCATGTGCTGCATTTTGCATGTAGCAAAAGAGTTGAGATGTACTGAGGACTGAAGTAGTATTAGCAGGACCCACATCAGCAACATTCACCTCTTCAATGTCCCTGGGCTGGACATACCGGGTGTGCAAACATAACAAATGTACGAGAAGATCATCTTCAATGCCCCACTCTGGGCACCAGGAAAAAAAAAAAAAAAAAAAAGAAGGAGGGGGGGGGGGGGGAGCATCTAACCCTTGTGAGTTTTATTGGAACCATATACCCAGCAATTTGTGATTGATCTAGGTAGGATCACCGCAGAGATCCTTCATCAATTTAAATACTGAACAAAGCATTACACAGGGTACGGTTCTGCGCTTTGTGATCAAATATCGATCGAAAATACGAAGCCTCATTGTATTCCGATCTGACACACACACACACACCCACATTTGATTGTTCAGAAGCAACTGACAAAATCCCAGCACGGCTGTTTGCCTTGAAACTGATCAAGAGCTCGCTAAAAATTCACCAAAATGGATTTATCTGCATTTGCAATTTTTTTTTTTTTATTCAATACGATCAGTTTGGTTGCAACGAATGATCCTATTGTTTTGTTGTTAGAACAAATCTAATATCTTAAGGTGGCCATAAACCGTTCAGATTTTTGGTGATTCCTGTGACATCTGAGCTGTAGGTGGCCCTGTGGGTAAACCTCCGCTTGATCAATAGATAGACTTTAAATAAAAAGGAAATTGGCTGGAAAATTTTGGAGCAAACCGCGCCTGCATCCAATCAGACGCAAGCACTCTCCGGATAATTAGCTGCTGCTGCATACAATAGCTGTCAGTGGGGATTCCTCTATCCTCGCCGTTTAGCATGGCTGAAGGAGTCAACCAATTTCTTTCATTCAGCCCAGGGGTGCGAAAGAAGAGAAATCTACACGTGTATGGCCAGCTTTAATCTATCATCTCCAACGCAAAGAATAAAACTGCACTAACCAACAACCACCAATCGACGACTAATTCATTGCTACAACTGCTCTAGATCTCCTCCTTTCCAGCTTTCATTCCATCTATTTCTACATCTCTTATCTCCCCGTCTATGGCATCAATCCAAATCTCTATACAATCTATATCACACACACACAAATCAGTTGACTACCAATCTTTCCTGTTCTCATCCACCCCTCTCATCTAAAATAGACAAAGATTAAATTTTACAAATGAGATTCAAGTTACATCGATGAATAACTTTATATCAAAAGAACGGCAGGGGTCCAGCAGACGACGCAGTAAAAAGATTAATTTTAATATTTTTTGTTTTTCCCATGGTTGAACTCAACGGACTTGCCTTTTTTTTAACCTATGTAACGAATGTCATTTTAGCAGTTGCACAAAATGCTGTAAAAATAAAATACATTTTCTTGTTAAAAAAAAAAAAAAATATATATAATAAATAAAAACAACCACACAAACATACAAAACGGGCACGTAATCATCCTACATATACGATTTCTGAGGAATCAATGAGATCCCAGAGTATATTGGTGGGACTTTCGCTCAGTCTACATGGATTCAGAGACCTGATCTGCGCCTCTCAATGCAAAGATTTAGGTAACAAATGAATACATAAAGCAGCTGTACCTTCAGTGTCAGGAAAGAGTCATCAGCCTGCCCAGCACAGTGTTATCCTATGGGGCATTTCCCTGGCATGGTCACAGCTGCACATGGATGAGAGTCCCTCCAAGGCTGCACTCTGTGCACTGAATGACAAGAACACGCTGGATCCCAGGACTGGGCATGGAAGGAGGAGGGGGGGTCCTCTGATCAGAGGCAGCCAATCAGAGCGCAGAGGCGCCTCCTTTCTTGTCTCCCCCCAGGGGCCATGTGTTTAGTGGTAACAGCTGGAGTGGCAGGAGTGGAGCACAAGGTCACCAAGTCAGGATAGAGAGGTGACAAGCCATTGCCTGACTCCTTCTGCTTCCATAGAGCTGCTTTGTGTTCTCTTCTGCCTTTTATGTGAGAGCAGTTCATAATTCTCCCAGGGCTGGGACGGTGACGCCGCTCAGCCAATCCCGGCTCTCTAAACTTGCCGCGGCAAGTCTGCCGTCTATTTACTAAAGCAGCCATAGTCATCACAGGCTTTACAGCTAAACATCAAGTACACACACTATATTGTCAAAAGTATTGGGACGCCTGCCTTTACACGCATGTGAACTTTAATGACGTCTTAGTCTGTAGAGTTCAATATTGGGTTGGTCCACCCTTTGCAGCCATAACAGCTTCACCTCTTCTGGGAAGGCTGTCCACAAGGTTTAGGAGTGTGTCTATGGGAATGTTTGACCATTCTTCCATAAGCGCATTTGTGAGGTCAGGCACTGGATATGGACGAGAAGGCCTGGCTTGCAGTCTCCGCTCCAATTTATCCCAAAGGTGTTCTATCGGGTTGAGGTCAGGACTCTGTGCAGGCCAGTCAAGTTCCTCCACCCCAAACTCACTCATCCATGTCTTTATGGACCTTGCTTTGTACACTGTTCCAAATCATTTGGTGGGGGGGGGGGATTATGGTGTGGGGTTGTTTTTCAGGGGTTGGACTTGGCCCCTTAGTTCCAGCGAAGGGAACTTTTAAGGCGTCATATTCACGCTCCCAACTTTGTGGGAACAGTTTGGGGGTGACCCCTTCCTGTTCCAACATGACAGTGCACCAGTGCACAAAGCAAGGTCCATAAATAAAGACATGGATGAGCAAGTTTGGGGTGGGAGAACTTGACTGGCCTGCACAGAGTCCTGACCTCAACCTCATAGAACACTTTTGGAATGAATTTGAGCAATCAGGTTAAGGTCAGAACTCTGTGCAGGCCAGTCAAGTTCCCCCACCCCAAACTTGCTCATCCATGTCTTTATGGACCTTGCTTTGTGCACAATGTTGGAACAGGAAGGGGTCATCTCCAAACTGTCCCCACAAAGTTGGGAGCATGAAATAGTGCAAAATGTTTTGGTATGCTGACATGGTTTGGGTCTAGAAATACACTTGAAATCAGTTGGGGGGGGGGGGGGTTTTCATTTTGAAGCTGAACTTTGGGCATTAAAAAAAAAAAAAAAAAAAAAAAAATGTATACATATTCCTTGATGAACACAGGATATGTAAACTTTGTGTACCAAATGCTTTTGCAAACCCAGAGGTTACCTTGTAAAATAACATTGTGCTGTACATAGCCTGTGCAGACAGCAAAGATGTGGACGGGACCAAGCAGGCTCCACCCACTACAGACTGCCTGTAGAAAGCTACAGGAGGGGGGCGGAGACAAGACCAGTCACCCTGCACAAGGAGAGAGAGCAGCAGTGACCGGTCTTTATACAGGGGGCCAAAGTGTCACACCGGATTACCGCACAGATCTGGTAGAAATATACAAAGCACACCAAGATTCAAGGAAGAATGCACATGATGAATGTATTTAGAGAATAGGTTTATCCCGGAGTTCGGCTTTGTTAAATATACACAGCACTGAACCATACTAAAAACCTCACAGTTGTATCCCTAGAAAATCGTCAGCCTGATTTGGCATCACCCCCCCCCCGGCTGGTCTTCATGCTACTGTGCAGAGAATTTATAATGACTTCACGCTAATGGCGGTCCTTAGCTCCGGCGGATGGAGTGAAGAGCGCTCGTGAAGCCTTCCACCTGGCAGCCAGTGTCAGATTCCAATTAGTGACAATTAGGCAGGAGAGATGGTTAGCACTGCAGTACACAGACCTCAAGGTGGGGGGTGAGCTTCTCTCTGCAGAGGTGCCCCCCCCGCACCATGTGCTTACAGGGAAAACAGGATTGTAAAACCTATGGGAGGGCAACCGGGGGGGGGGGGGGTTCTCTCCGCAGCGAGTCCCCAGAGGTGCCCACCATGTGCTTACAGAGAGTACTGGGTTGTATCACCTATGTGAGGGCAACTTTAGGGGGGGGGGGGGGGCGACATGAGGTCAGTAATAACGGCACTGACAGTTATTCTGGGGGGTGGGGGTTGAATGAGGACATTAAAATGGAGAGGGTGGGCGTCTGAGGACAGTAATTGGGTCACTGAGGAAAAAATGGGTGGGGGGGGGGGGGAGCCTTGCTGATGCGCTAGCCTGCTCAGTGCCCTACTGGAGGGGGGGGGGGGGTAATTGGTTTACCCAGGTTTTACCACACTGGGTGACACCATCAGGGATGACAGCAGTACTGAGGCCTGAGGCTGGGTGCAGTGATGTTTTCAGGGAGCCATGATCTGCACTGAAGAAGAAGCACAGAGACCCAGTGATGACCTCTACTTGTTTTCTATTATCGAGTATTATTAAGCCTATATCTGTACATCTGATTGCGGACACATATTGTATTCTTTAAAACTAAAAAATTATTGAAAGAGAAAGAGAAAGAGAAGAAGAAGGAGGAGAAGAAGAAGGAGAACGAGGAGGAGGACGAGGACGAGGACGAGGACGAGGACGAGGACGAGGACGAGGACGAACATTGAAAGCCAAATTCTTATCAAATAAACACAGAAAGTGGGGGAATTTCTCTTCCTTCCCCGTTTAAAACCTGGCAGACAGGAAGTAATGGAAATCTCTCCAGTGGGGACACAAACAATAGAAAGTTAAGATTCTGATCCTTCCACATCCCATCAAAGAAAAAAAAAGAAGAAGGGGGGGGGGGGCAATCTGGAGGTTGGACCTCAGTCAGAGTAAATGTCTTCCAATAATCAGAGCATTTGTAGCCCCCCCGGGGTGCTCTGTACACTTGGCTACCCCTACAGTCCTCCAGCAGAGATATCAGCGTTTGCTGTGAAGGCGTCCTAGGCGTGAACTACATGAAACAATGCGCCTCCAATCCTCTCTTGTACTGACATCTCCAGCCGAGCGACATGTGTCAGAAAACAAGGCATTCCTCCCATCCCTGCTATTGTGTCCGGGGTAAATATTGACTCTCCCGGATCACAGGCTGATCGGCCACCACACTATTCACATTCTCACGCTTTCCACCAACATGCGGGTCTGAGCAAAACAGCTTCAAACCCATCAAATCCAACCTGTCACTGCGAAATACCACGGACGCCAGCCGGTGAGAGCGCCTCTATTATAAAAGGGGGCTGTGTGCATCCTGAGAGGTCAGCCTGGGAGAACAGACAGTTATATAGTTATAGGGGTAATAAGGGAAGGGCTACTGTGCATAGTCCATAAGATACTGAGAATTACACACAGCATATAGGACAAGAGAAGTTCTACTGTGCAGAGACCATATAGAAGAAAGAATTAGGGACAGACACTGAGACATAGTGCATCCGGAAAGTATTTACATCGCTTCACTTTTTACACATTTTGTTATGTTACAGCCGTATTCCAAAATAGATTAAATTCATTTTTTTCCTAAAAAAAAAAAAAAAAAAATAATAATAAATAAATATACACCATAATGACAACGTGAAAGAAGTTGGTTTAAAATCTGCAAATTTAAAAAATAAATAAATATCCCACATACATAAGTATTCACAGCCCTTGCTCAATACTTTGGCACCAATCACAGTCTCAAGTCTTTTTTTGAGTATGGTGCTAGAAGCTTGGCACATCTATTTTTGGGCAGTTTCTTCCATTCTTCTTTGCAGGACCTCTCGAGCTCCATCAGGTTGGATGGGGAGGGTCGGCGCACAGCCATTTTCAGATCTCTCCAGAAATGTTTAAATTGGCTGAGCCACTCAGAGTTGTCCCATAGCTGCTCCTTTAAACAGTTTTTAAACAGTGGATTCATATGATTGTTCTATAGATTCTTCTACTGAAGATGCAGGATAGTGAATGACACTAAACTAAACATAAAAAAAATATTTCAACCGCTTCTGCAGCCCCTTCTATTTTTACATGTCATTGCCCTCTTCTCTATTAGAAGCGTCAAATTACTCTGTGTTGGCCCAGCTCCTCTGCCCCTCCCCTAAACTCCCTACATACAAAAGGTAATACTATAAAAAGGTGTCACTTGAGTGACAGCTCAGTCTGCTAGGGCTGCCACTATCACATCCAAGATGGCGGCACACGACAGTAGTCTCAGGGCTTTTGGATGGGTACACAAGGGAGGCCTTTACAGGTAAATCACATGCCTATAATAAATCAAATGCACATATATTCATATAACAACACTGCTGTTGAAATTAATTGTCTGGTGACAGGGTTTCTTCAGCCAGGCAACTAGCATTTTCCAGAGATCAGCAACAGCCTAGAAGTTCCCATACATCAGATTTCTTTTAAAGAACCAATAACCCTTAAAAACTGAAATCTTCAGCTGTGAACCAGGAAATGATCCCTCAACTTCAGGGAATGACTTAAGAAAAAAAAAAAAAAAAAATATATCACAGCTTCCAAGCGGCGCGGCCCGTCACAGCAACGCCCTCTTAAAGATGAAATACGACGTCTCGCTGTTCAGAAGCGGGGGAACCCTACAGATATGATGAGGTGCCACCAGATGCAATTACCGCCGTCGCCGGATCAAACGCTGCCCTGTAACCTTCCAGAACAGACGGTGCTCAGATACTTATCACCTATTACCCAGGTGCTCATTATGGTGCCTCCGCCTGGCCTCTCCCCCCACCCCGGAGATTACCATTTCCCTATGCTGAAATACTTACAGAAGTCATTTCGCTTTACAATGGTCGCCTGTTTTTTTTTTGTTGTTATTTATGCTTTGTTTTCTTCTTCTGTAAACTGACAACTGATGTGCTGCAACACACAACCTTTGGCTGGAGAAAAACGTTCAGGAACCCTCAACACAGGGGTGTAACTAGAAATAGCAGGGCCCCATAGCAAAATGTTGTATGGTTGTATGGGGCCCCCTGCAAACAGCCCCCCCCCCCCCAGCTACCCTAGTGTCAATGCAGCGTGACCTGTGCCACATACAGCGTGACCTGTGCCCAATGCAGCGTGACCTGTGCCCAATGCAGCGTGACCTGTGCAGAGGAAGAGGCAAGCCACCCGGATCAGCAGAGAGTGGGATTGCCGATACAAAAACAGAAAATGACTCCTGCACACAAGTGGTCGACCAAATAGATGAAAGGAAGACACAGGCCTTGCTGCCCTCAAGGATGGGGAATCCTAGCAGACAAAGAAATAAAAAGAGAAAAGGGCGCACCAGCCATGTGCATTATCTTTTGTAAAACATTTATTGAATAAAATGATAAAGGAAATTACTCACAAGCAGTAGTAAAATCATGTGCCGTAAACCTTGAACATCAACTAACAGCAAGTGGTTAAAATGATGAACGAAGCCTTCCAAAAAGGTCTTTAGAGGAATATATAGCACTGCCCGCTAACGCGTTTCGAAGGGCTCGTCCCTTCTTCATCAGAGCTCAGCTGTCGGAAGGTTTTTTTTTTATCCTAATGCATTAAGATAAAAAGCCTTCTGTGTGCAGCAGCCCCCCTAATACTTACCTGAGCCCATCTCTGTCCAGCGATGTCCACGAGTATCTCAGCCATTTGTGACTCCCCCTTCTGATTGGCAGAGACATAGCAGCAGCGCCACTGGCTCCCACTGCTGTCAAAGTCAGTTAGCCAATTGGGGGAGAGAGAGGGGCGGGGTTGAACCTCAGCTCAGTGTCTGAATGGACACAGGGAGCTTTGACTCGGCTTGGGTGCCCCCATAGCAAGCTGCTTTGCTGTGGGGGAACTCAACAGGAGGGAAGGGCCAGGAGAACAGAAGACGGACCCGAAAGGAGAAGGATCTGGGCTGATCTGAAAATCCACTGCAACGGAGCAGGTAAGTATAACGTGCAGGCTTTTTTTTTTTTTTTTTTTTTTTTTAATAGAAAAAGACTTTATAATCACTTTAGACACAATAATGGTGGAACCCTCTAATGTATGGAAATCTCAACCTTCAATAATACCGGTCTCTGATCTGTAACGTCACATAATACGCATCAAACTGCAAATAAAGACACAAAAAAATGGAACTTTGCAGGGATGGTGGAAACCCCTTCTATAGATGTGCCTATAAGTGCAGCCTCATAGGGGCCAATCAGTGCCTATTGGTGCAGCAGGGATCATTAGAGTCAGCCGGATGACACAGAACGGGGATCTCCCGCTGTGACACATCTTAGGTGAAATGCCGGTCACCGATGGTCCAATGCTGGTCTAGATGGCGGGACCTGTGTGCTGTCTATTACAGGAGGCGGGACTTTACAGCAGCCAGCGTTTTACCTACAAAATGTGTTACTGCAAGAGATCCCCGCTCTGTGTAATCCAGCCGTCACAGACCAACTACAGCAAGCAAGGATGGAAGTACATCCCTGCTTGCTGTAGATCAAACCCCAAGGGATTAACGGTTTTACTTCAAAATCATCAAGCTATTACAGAGGAACTACTGAGCTAAGAAGATGGATGGCATAGTCAGTGAAGGTAGAAGATCACCAACAAGGACATGGAGTTCTCCTTTAAAATAATGCCTGATAATGATGGTCATGGTTCAGGCACTTCCTCTTAGGATGACAACGCTCTGTCCAGGTCTTCCTAATGATCTCCTGCTGTCACACAGACCACATGTGGCCATTTAACCCCTTCGTGCCTGAGGGTAAAACAAATCTTAATGCCTAACCATAAATGTGCAACTTTGACATGTGTTAGTAAAACTGTACATATAATCACAACTACTTTGGTATCCAGGTGGATCATACTTCATTTTTTCAGGACAAATTTGGCTTTTACATCAGTTTACATGCTGTACAATCACATCCCTGCCACCGAATTTTAGGAGGAGCTCTAACTGTCAGGCCATTGCATTCTTAGGCTTAATGTACACGGGACATTTTACAACCTCCCCTGAACGATTTAACTTGACAGATAGTAACCGTCGTTTCAAAGCGTCCATTTTACCATATTTACATGGCTTGCGTTTTTAGAAGCTTTTTTTTTTCTTTTTTTCTAAATAGTCAAAGATGTAAAAATGCCTGTAAACGAAACATGGCTAAAAACGCGAGTTCCCGTGTTTACACGCTGTTGCAGGCATTTGCCGTTTCAAATGCCTCTGAACGCCGGTACTACATTTAGCCGCGTTTGCGTTTATAAGTGTTTTTAAAAAGGAACCCTATTTTTTGGACCAGAAAACACAGAAATATGATGATAAACTGCAGCAGAGAATGACATTTTGCAACCAGACTTTGGGGCCGCGGGGCCACTTGGGGCTAGGAACCCCAAATCTGGTGTGCAAACACAGTGGAACTAGCACTACAACATATCCCAGTTGGGGTTCCTAGCACCAAGTGGCCCCAAAGTTGGGTCGCAAAATGTCATTCTCTGCAGCAGTTAAAATTTATCATGCTTTCTGAGCTTGGGGAGGGTCTTTGTTATCTTAACTAAACTCTTCTAGATGCAAACGCGGCTGAACGCGGCATGCAATCGCGGCAAAACGGCGTTTCTAAACACCGGTTTCAGCTTTAAAAACATGTGTTCAGCAGAGTTTGCACCGGCGTCTCGTGTGCATAAAGCCTTATAGGTATGGTGTTGCAGTTTCTACAAACGTTTAGCTGTATATCAGTGGGGGGGGGGGGGGGGGGGGGGTAGGTTAGTAGGATGGGGGTAAGGCATTAAAGTGAAACTGCTGTGCCCTGCATGGAAACAGTGGAAGTTGGGGGTGATCTGTTCCTGCCCAAGGTTCTGAACTTTCTCCAATGCCTTTTAAGCGGCTTCAGCACCATCCAGCATGCAGCGAGGCCTGTGTGTGAATTCTCGTTTCAACCCACACTTTTTGCTCCTGGCCTTGGAAGTTTGAAATGTCCACCAAGCACTCCATCTTGATGCCCATGTGTACAGCGTTTGAATGAAATTGGTTATTATGCCGGTTTCCCTGGCTGTATATCTGTGTGGAATTTGCTGTTATTTTGTTTTCCCACGCATTTCTCACCCCCCCTCTCTCTCATCGTTAAACGCTCCATCATCTGGTTTGTGTCTTTCCTGACTCTTCTGCAGGATGGGCAGAGATTTCCTGATCTCATGGGAAGCAATCTCCGAATCTCCAATGAGGGGAAGCTGGAGATGTTTCTTCTTATGCTAGATAACGGGTGGGGGGGGGGGGGGGGGGTGGCGACTCCCATTTCAAAACAGATCACCCGAGACCAGATCTTCTAGAGGTTTGGGTGAGACGGGTTCCTTTGCAGCCAACAGACCCATGTCTTCTCTATGGTGTTACCCACAGTGATTTCTTAAAGGTTACAAGATCTTTATTCCACAGGGTTTGTACAATGAGTGTTGACATAAGTAGGCGAGTTTTAGATCAACAGACAGATTTTCTTAAGCAGGATATTTTTTTTTTTTTTTCCCCTCCACATAACTTTTATTTCATTTTTATCAAAAGAAAAAAAAAAATTATGCACACACATTTCTTACAAGTTAGCCAAAATGTACAATACATTACAAAGCACCCGTATCGGTATCATAAATATTTCCAAGAACAATTATTACCATTTCCGCCCTTAAATACCAACTGATATTTTTTTTTCACTTCTATCTTGTGGATTCGGATGGTACATCTTGGATTGCATAATGACAACAAAGGGTATTTCTAATTTTGCAAAAATATAATAAATGCCTCCATATTGCAGAAAGTAAAAAAAAGGTTACTTTATTTTTTTTTTTGCATTTGAGCCTGCAAAGCATTGCAGCTGTGATCGGCAGACCATGGGTGCAATGCTCGGGCTCCTGCAGACTCCTTCCTTCAGCCCCTGACCTGTACAGAAGAAGTACAGACCTTTAGCTGCAGGGCTAGAGGAATTGTCAATGGGCCACAAGGGTGGTGAGGTCACTGTACTTGTGCTCCACTGAAAACTACTAGTCCCTGTTCTGGAGGAAGATGGGACGTGTAGTTTTTTTTCATTCACAGATCTCTGTGAATGAATACGATGTGGATGGACACAACTGCAGCCAATTAAAAAAATAGCAGGAGCCCACAGGGAGAACACCTATTATATGTAAGTTACAAATGGGGGGGGGAATTGGGGGGGGGGGGGAGTGGACTCTGATCCTGTTTCATGTTACATCCTTAAGCTCTGGAAGGTTTTACCCCCTTCATGACCAGGACATTTTTGGCTATTTAGCACTGCACTATTTTAATTGGCGATTGCGGTCGGTCATGCAACATTGTACGCAAATGAAAATTTTTTTTTTTTGTTTCCACACAAATAGAACTTTCCATGGTGATCACCACTGGGTTTTTATTTTTTATTATATAAAAATGAGGAAAAAAAAAAAAAAAAAAAGCCTGAACAATTTTATTTATATATATATATATATATATATATATATATATATATATATATATATATATATATATAGTGTGGTTTTTTTCTCTGCTATAAAATGCATCCAATGGGGAGGAAAAAAAAAAAATCTAAAGCCTTCATAAAATTTAGTCCAGAATGTCAGGGTGGATATAAATCAATGATATTATTATTTTTTTTTTTTTTTGTATTTATTTTAACCGCTTTCCGACCAGCACACGCCGATGTACAAACGGCAGAATGGTGCTGGTAGGCAAAAGGGCAAACAGGTACGTCCCCTTTAAGAAGCGGGCTCGCGCCTGCGGGTCCCCTGGACTCGATGTCCGCCGAGTGCCCGAGATCGTATCACGGAAAGGAAGAATGGGGAGATGCTTTTGTAAACAAAGCATTTCTCCGTTCTGCCTAGTGACAGGACAGAGATCACAGCTCTCTCTCATCAAGAGCAGCGATCACTGTCCTGTGTGTTAAAGCCCAGCCCCCTAACAGTTAGAATCACTCCCTAGGACACACTTAACCCCTTCACTGCCCCCTAGTGGTTAACCCCTTCACTGCCATTTACACAATAATCAATGCATTTTTTTAGCATTGATCGCTGTATAAATGACAATGGTCCCAAAATAATGTCGCAGTCCCGATAAAAAATAAAAAAAATAAAAACAAAAACACACAAACACAAAAACACACACACACAATCGCAGATCACTGCTAATAATAATATTATTATAATAATAAAAATTAAAATAGCCATAAAACTATCCCCTATTTTTTAGACGCTATAACTTTTGCGCAAACCAATCAATATATGCTTATTGCGATTTTTTTACCAAGCGTATGTAGAAGAAAACATATCGTCCCATTTAACATTAAATGTGAAAATCAGAGGTGTTCTGTCCCATTAGCAACCATGTAAGGTCAGCAGGTTTGCTGCTGCTTTTAAAATTTAACATCTAAACAGTCCATCCGATCTACAAATACTGTATTTATGCATATTTTGTGTGGAAAATAGCTTTTAAATCTAAAACTCCGGTGGGTGTAACAAGATGTCCGCTTGCCTCTTCTCACTCTATCATTACAGTACTGTGCAGAAGTGTGGGGTGTAGCAAGATGGCGGCAACAAAACGTCACTTCCTGACGATACAGCGGCCGCCGCCGGTTGTACCAAGATGGCCGCCGCTCCAGAGCTAGGCCGAAGCCGCGGCTTTTCCTATGACCGAGCCCGCGGATCGCGGGTGTGCCGATTCGCGGAGGTTGACCCGCACGGATAAGCGACGATCCGTTGCACCCCTACAAATAAGTGTATATTAATTTGATCTGTGTGAAAGTTATAGAGTCTAAAGCGGTGCGTAAACTGTCAGCGCTATATAAATCCTGTATAATAATAAAATCTACAAGCTACGGTGCAAATTATTGAAAATTGATTACACCTGATGCACTGACAGCCTATATTATCTGTTGAGGCCCTGAAATGTCAGGAAAGTACAAATACCCCCCAAATGACCCCTTTTTGTAAAGTAGACAGCCCAAGGTATTTAGTAAGAGGCATAGTGAGTTTTTTGAAGTTGTATTTTTTTCTGACAATTCTTGGGAAAATTAAGAAATTATTAATTTTTTTTCCCCCCATAAGTTATTTCTCACACATAGCATATGCATACTTTCAATTACACCCCAAAATACATTCAGCTACTCCTCCCGAGTATGGTGATACCACATGTGTGAGACTTTTTCACAGCCTGGCCACATAGAGAGGTCCACCATTTTGAAGTAGTACCTTCAGGTGTTCTAGGAGCATAAATTACACATATAATTTAATTCCTTCCTATCACACTTTTGAAGGTCCTGGAGCACCAGGACAGTGGAATTGCTCACAAAATTACTTAATTTTGGAAAGCAAACACCCCGACGTATATTCTATGAGGCATGGACTGCAGATAGGTACTCGGGTACTCTGATGGGCTTGTGACAGGTTCTCAGATATTCAGATGGGCTGGTGACAGGTCCTTTTTATTGGTGGGGAGGGGGGGGGGGGGGCAATCAGTGTGTTTGGTGTATACTGTAGGCGGTAACGAGCTGTTACCACAATCTCCTCCTCACACACAATTAGTGTGTGAGGAGGAGAGCCCGATAACAGCTTGTTACCGCGGTTTGTTGACATTCTGTGACCGGATGCGATTGGACACAGCAGGTCATGTGGTAAAGAGCCAATTTCATTGGCTCTTTACCGCAATTGAGGATGGGCTGTGTCAGTGTGACAAGCCTCGACCCCGAGGACAATGCATGTGACCGGCTGTGATTGGACACAGCAGGTCACGTGGTAAAGAGACGATTTTTTTTTTTTTATTGGCTCTTTACACTGATCTGGGATGGGCTGCATCCCGAGGGAAGCGCCTCATCCCCGGTCGCCGCACTGGGGCCCCGCAGGGGTGGCGAGAAGCCATGACGTCCGCCTGGAGGGACAGCGTGTTCCTGCGGACGTCATATGACAATGGCCCGGTATGGAAGTGGTTAAAGATTCTAACTACCAGCAAGAATAAGTCCTTACATTTAAGGAGCACCTGTCATTTCAGATCCATCATGGAAATGCCTGTTAGCGGGCATCCACTCACCTGCTGCCACCATGTCCCTCTCCTTGTTGTGTCACCTCCACATCACCAGCTGTCCCATTAAAGTGAATGAGACTGTCGGTGAGTCAACAGCGGGTCAGAGGAGGAGCCGCTGAGGGACAGAGATGACAGTTGCTCTTTAAAAATTCTGATTTTAAACCAAGCCTTTTTTTATAGTGATTTAAATCAAATTCACCCTGCAAAATGTATTCTACTACATGTCTGGTAAACAAAAAAAAAAAAAACCCCAATAAGTGTATATTGGTTTGTGTAAAAGTTGTAGCGTCTACAAAACGTGTTTTTTTAAAATTTTCTCATTTTCATACTGGTAATGGCTGTGATAGTGCGGCAGCCAATCTGACACGAACTGACATCACCAGTGACGCTGATACTATTCACTGTACTGCACTGGCAGAGAAAGGGTTAATATCTAGGGGCACTCAAGGGGTTAAGTGCGTGCCTAACAAGTGTATGTGCTGCTTTTTTACTAATATATATTTCCTTCTCCCTGCATTCCCTCTGTACAGAGCCCTGTGTTGTTTGTCAACACAGGGCTTTGGGCTGTGCTTGGACACAGCCGATCAGCAGGTCTCAGCCATGAATCATTGGCTGGCTGGACACAGCGGTAGTCAATGAAGGGGGCGCCTGCCCTTTGCACGGAGCAACGTACAGATTATTATGGGTGACCTTAAACTAGAAATTTCAAAGTCCTGTTCTTAGGGAAAGACTCCTGTGAATGCAATTGCAGAGAAATATTTCAGTGAATATTTCGGGTTTAATTACAAGTGTAGCTGGTGTTTTATACATTCTTTATAAATCACCCATTAGTCAATAGCAGATAACTGATAAGGACCGCAAAGCATCTAGTATCTGCCTGGTAAACAACGTTCACTTTTTGATTAGTGCATTTCTTAGGGCTCCTGCACCCTGCAGCTCAAAGAAGCGGCTCCTACAGGCTTTTGAGCTCTTTTTTTTTTTTTTTGCCTATAATTAGCCAACATGACCATACACACTATGGCTTTTTCAGGCGTTTTCATGCATATGCTTCTACAGGCAGAAAAAACCCCACCAAACACGTGTTTTTTTTTTTTTTTTTAGAGAAGCAAGTGCCCCAAAGAGCTCAAATGTCTGTTCCAGCTTCTTGTTTTGTTTATACAGTGGTTACGAAAATCTTAAGAGGGTTGGGGGGGGGCGGAGCTTAAAGAAGCTCAATAAAAACGTGCACAAGAGCACAAAAGTCGAAGCTTCTTCAAGCTGAAATAAAAGCTCAAATGCCTGTAAAAGCAGCTCTTCCATCCACCCCCCATTTATTTATTATTATTATTTGAGCTGGAGTGTGCAAAAGCCCTAGTAAAAGTAAAATGTGTAAGGTGAACTTACACTGGACCCCCTTTGGTCCCGCTGACCTGCAGCCCGGGGATCACCCGCTAGGAGACCTCATATAGCTGCTTCACCTGTCCAGGGCTTAGAAATCCCCTCAAATGTACATATAAGAACATTCTAATTGGTCGGCGTCATCACATGGGCGGCAACCGACCAATGGGAATCTGCATAGCCCGTCCTGTCCTGAGAAAGCCGCAGGGATTTCAAATCCCCGGACTGGTAAAGCGTCTATAAGATCTGTCAGAACGGGCGATCGCCGGACCAGGTGCGATGGGGAGGGGGTCCAATGTACGTTCTCCCAGATTTTCTGTAAAGGTGGACTTACACTTTAAACAAAATGACATTGGTTTCATTGAGCAGCGATTTTTCAAGAGACCCTGCGAGGACCATAGGACAATTGGTTAGTATTAGCTGTGTGTCTTTATGTACTGTAAACTTATTGGCACATAATAGCAATTGTTCCTATGAGGGAAAACATTGGATCAAACTTTCCCAGAAGCTTAGAGAAGCTTTTCAGAACAATAGTTTGATTTTGTCATCTGTCTAAAAGGACAAGGTGGAGGCTTAATTTCACAAATATTTCCTAGTAGGATTTCAAAATTATACTTCTATTACAGAGGAGGGTTCAAAACTAATCTTAGAAAGTACTATTTTACTTAAAGAGTAGTTGATGCTTGGAAGAGGCTTCCAGCAGAGGCGAGTCAGTGAACAGGAAGTGGATTCAAACCCGCTTGGGACAAGCTTAGATCTATACCAAGGGTGGGCAATTATTTTCCCGAAGGAGCCACATGAGAAACAGGCCTGCATTTAAAGTGTGTGTGTTTTTTTTATTTATTTATTTTTTATTAAAAGCAAACACACTTTTAGCCACTAGGTGGTGCTAATTATCACAGGTAATTCCTATGACACTTAGCACCATCTAGTGGCTGAATGTAGTTTTTTCTCATTTAAATCAATGAAAACATTCGACCAGCACAGGATATAGCCTAATGGCAGGTGTGTGTGCTGTATTTCCCCTCCCCTATTACACAGAACAAATGTACATGCACTTCACTGGTGTGCAGTGAATTGGTGTGCAAATCTTTAAATACCCTCTTAAAAGTATATTCTGCTTTTCTTCTCTGTAGATCATATAATTTTTCTTTTTTTTTCTTGCTGGTTTTCAATTGTAATAATTTGTCTTCTAAGGAGAGAAGTTTTCCTTTTTGCCTATGTGTGGCTCTCGGTGGCATGAATAAAGACTCTTAGACTAGGTTTTAATGTGTTTTCATTTTTACTGTGTTTTTTTGTTCTGGACTGCTCTAAGGCAAGGAGATTAAGTTACAAGAGCAAGAAAATGTGCCAGCTTTGTTCCAGATTCCATTTATCGAATGGTTGTCATAATAATAATGGGGGGGGGGGGAGCGATGTCAATTTGTTACGGTCGGGCGAGCGCTGCTGAGACATGTTCCGTCACTGCTGTGTATTGAATCTCGGCTCTGGCCTCTCTTGTTTGGAATCAATCTAATAAGTGAATCCAGGATGGGCTTTCAGCAGGGGGATCTGGTTTATAATCACTCGGTAGGCTTTGGCAGGATCTTAGAATTTTTTTTTCAGCTCCATATTTTAAAGTGAAACTCCCTAAGGGGGAAAACAAAATCTCCCATTTAGGATGACTATGTACAGTGTATGGAATTTATACAAACCCCCCCCCCTTTTTTTTATTAGATATTGATACAGTAATTCCTTTGAAAAACAGCCGATGCTCTGGTCCAAGTGGGACATTGTCCTTTTAATTAATCATAAGTTCAGTAGATCTAAACCCAGCCGCTGAGGTGTCATAGCCTAACCAAGCCTAAAAGTGGTTGTAAAAGGAACAATGTTGTTTGCCTTCAAGCCCCATCTTGATCCAGTGATGTCCAGGAGAGCCTTGCCTCTCAGAGGACTCACACTCCTGATTGGCTTTTGGCAGCAGTGGGAACCATTGGCTTGGGATCTGAGAAGAGGAGGATCTGGGCTGGTCTGTGTAAAACCACTGCAGCAGAGCAGGGAAGTATGACATTTTTTTTTTTTTTTTTTTAAAGGAGACTTTAGAATCACTTTAAAACTATATGAAAGCTGTGGGTTTTTTTTTTGTTTTTGTTTTTGTTTCAAAATAACAAACACAAACATGTTATACTCATCTGCGCAGTGGGTTTTGCACAGAACAGCCCTGATCCTTCTCTTCTTAGGTCCCTCGCTGGTACTCCTGGCCCCTCCCTCCTGCTGAATGCCCCCACAGATAGCAGGTTGCTATGGGGGCACCCGATCAAACCTGCTACTCAGAGCGTCAATTCAGAAAGGGAGCGTGGCTCCTCATTGGCTCACTGACTTTGACAGCAGTGGGAGCCAGTGGTGCCTGCTGCTGTGTCTCAGGCAATCAGGAGAAAGAGTTCTGGACAGCCGAGACTCTCCTGCAACATCGCTCGCTACATCTAGATGGATCTCGGGTAAGTATTAGGGGGGCTACTGCACACAGGTTTGTTTCATCTTAATGCACGAAGATGAAAATCATTCTGCCTTTACAACCACTTTAACATATTAATGTTATTTTGTAACTGCAGCTTTCATGAAGATACTGCCTGGTGGTCCTGCCATGAAGGGTCTTGTTCAGGCACTTCTTGTTATGGGGTGACAACTGTTTCCCACTTGTGCTTCTGCGTTGTCACCCTGTCACATGCACCCCTGGTTGTTGTGCTGACACGCATTGCACAGGAGCTGACCACTGTTGTCACTCTGAGGGAGTTGAAAATCCACCCCCGAGCAACAATGTGTCAGGCTGGAAAGAATACATGTAGACAGGAAGTGGCTGAAAGAGACTGAAGGAGATAGCAGCACAATGATGATGGGGAATAATAAAGACTTTATTTAAGAAATCATGGCGATGGTTTATAATATACATGGAAACGGAGTCCGTCTAGGAATACCCACCACTCCTTCAGATTGGCACCCGCCCATCAAAGCGTTTGGATATTTTAGTTTTTTTCTCTCTCAAAAGTCGGCCCACGGCTTCATCAGGACTGAGGGAAGTACTGAGGCAGGGCGCTTTGATATTTTTAGGAAGCCATGTACAGTGCCCTGCCAGCCCCTCCCATAAATCATGATCTGCCTGCATTGTATAGAAAAGAACAGAGAACTGGTGATGTCACTGACCCTAAAATAAGATATGAAATGAAAACTGGTTTCCACTTTTATGGGGGGGTGGCAAAAAAAAAAAAAAATATATACAACCGCTACAGAAGTCTTTATTGTAATTAAATGTAACTAAATGTTATTAAAAATTACCTTTCCGTTTAAATCTTCAGATCTAATTCTCTGCAAAATGAAATGCAATAGGGATACCTGGAGGCATTGTGTACACAAATGGTGTACAAAACCCCCCCCACATATATTTCCTGCTTGTGTGATTGGCTTACTGATTTTTCCAGAAGTCTGCACTAAAGCCAGCCATAAACGGGTATGTATGGGCAGGCAGAATACCCAAGTTGATCGATCAACCAAACTGTCGGATTTTACATGTGATTGTTGCTAGCGGCTGTTATAGCCGACAGCAATAATAACTGTGTAATCGTGACGGGGGGGGGGGGCGGATTCCCCTAAAAAGAAGGGGGAGACCTCGAGATTGAAGGCAGGTATTGCAGCAAGAGCTTTTTTATATATATATATATATATATATATATATATATATATATAAAATTTTATTAGACAACTGTCAGCTGGTTTACTTTTATTTCTATGCGTTTTTACTGAGCGGTGGACGGACATACTTAAGCTATTATGCGTGAGCTTCCCTAGTCACTAGTAAGGTCAATGTGCCACAGTAGGGAATGTTAATGAAATACAACGTACAGAATGTAGCAAAGTGCCCAGGTCCCCCACCCCCTCCTGCCCATTGGGAGTGTTTTGGAAATTTTGCAAGCTGTAAATAATTGAGAATAAAGCAAAAATTCACAATATGGGGTTTTCTTGGCTCACAGCTGCATATAATTTCATGCTATACGGTTTATATAAATGGTTTAGCAGCTAGTGATATTTACTTTTTTTTTTTCTTGCTTAGAATAGCAGGGGAAAACCTATTACATGGATGTTTATTGATGAAAATACAGAGATTGGTACTATAAAAAGATCTTTTAAAAGATAAAACCCTGTTTAGCCCAGTTGTATATTCATTAGGGCTGAACTCTGGGCACAAAAACCTCCATTTAGATATATTCCTCAATAGCAACAGAGAATATAAATACGTATGTATGCACCAAATGCCTTTTACAAACTAATATCTGAGTTTGCAAAATAGCAGTGACATCACTGTGCTGTATATAGCCTGTGCAAAGAGCAGAGCTGTGGGAGGGGCCTAGCAGGCCCCACCTACTACAGGCTGCCTGCAAAGACTACAGGAGGGGGGCGGAGACAAGACCAGTCACCCTGCACAAGGTGAGAGAACAGCAGAGACAGGTCTTTATTACAGGAAAGTCCTCGGAAAGTGTCACACTGGATTGTTTCATAGATATGGAAGAAATACACAAAGCACACCAAGATTTAAAAAGAATATACATGCCTGTAGTTTGTAGTTAGAGAGTATCTTTTTAAACAGCGGGTGGTCCGCTTTAACATAAGTGGTCCCAATGGCAGATTCGCTGCAAGATCACTTTTATGGGCGGCGGGAGAGTTCAAAGCCGTTAGTGGCAGCGGAAACTCTCCGATTCCCCGAATGGATGGGCAGGATGCCCACATCAAACGTCACTTCCGGACCCTTTTATTATTGTTGTTTTTAAGTGTAAATGTGAGGTCTGAGATCTTTGACCCCAGATATCACATTAAAGAGGCCCTTACCTGCTTATTTCTATTACAAGGGATGTTTACATTCCTTGTAATAGGAATAAAAGTGATAAGAAAAAAAATAAAAAAAAAAAATAAAAAAAATAAACCAGGGACAGTGTTAAAGTGAATCAAATAAAAAAAAAAAAAGAAAGAAATTAAAAGCACCCCACTGAGCTCGCGTGCAGAAGCGAACGCATACGCAAGTCACGCCCACATATGTAAACTGTTTTCAAACCACACATGAGGTATCGCTATGATCGTTAGCACGAGAACAATAATTCTAGTGCAAGTCCTTTTCTGCAAGTCAAAACTGGTAACCTGTAGAAATTTTTAAACGTTGCCTATGTCGACAAATACGCGTGACAAAGCATTGCAACAATCTCCATTTTATTCTCTAGGGTCTCCGATAAAAAATATAATTTTTTTAAAAATATTTTCTAGGAAAAAAAAAAATACTAAATTTTAACTTTGTAAGCAACAAGTGTCAGAAATAGACTTTTAATGTCCTTTTAAAAAGTTTTTTGTTTTTCTTCCATGCTGGAACTTAACATTTTTAAAATCCTTTAAAAACAGGAAAGGGATATGGCATCTGAAGGAGAGGAGAAAAAAAAATAATAATATCTGTTTTCTCTTAAGCCTGGTACACACAATTAAATTATTGGGCAAATTAATGTGTGTGTGTTGGGGTTTCCCCCCCATGCTATTCTCATAACAAAAAATTTTATGAAAATTCTCGAATGACAGAAAAAAAAAAAAAAAAAAAAATTGTAATGTATTTTCAGACGAAAACTGTACTGATTAAAAGAAAATCATACGATTTTGTTATTGTACGAGAGAAATTTTCCATATTTTGTCTTATCGAATAATATCAAATGACCTGTCAGGACCAGCACTCAAAATCTGTGTACTAATGCCCCGTACACACGATTCGAAAATCGTGCGAAAAATGCCGCATTCGAATCGATTGTATGATAATCAGATTCGAGAGCCGATCAGGACGGTTCATCCGAAATTATTCTATCGGACATGAACGGAAATTTTTTTCGTACGATTTTCATTTAATCGGTACGGCTATCGTTTGAAAATGCAATACAAATGCATTACAACACATGACATCACTTCCGAATTTTTATTCTGTCGTACGGGAATTTTCGGGACTTTAGTAAACTCATCAAATTCAACGTGAGATTAGCATGCAAAAAAGAAAAAAAAAACAAACAAAAAAACGATCATTCGTCAGATAATTGGATCATGTGTATGGGGCTTAATGATCAGATTATCGTATAATTGCAATTTATTTTTATTTTTTTTTATTGTGCATACGGGCCCTAAAGAGTAGGTTCACATTTGGGTAGGTTGGGAAAGCTCATAAAAAAACTGCTCACATTCTGCAGGTAGAAAACTCTGCTCTTTAGCAGACATGGAGGGGGGGGGGGATTTGGGGGTGCAATCACTACTTGCGCCTCCAAACATCACAGACGTGGCACAATTTCAAAACTCAGTGTGGCGCGATAAAAAAAAAAAAAAAAACCCTTGGGAGACCTCTTTTCCTGTTAACCGAGCTCAATAAAAAGGTAACTTTGCTAAAGGGACACTAAAGGTTCGTGTTTTTTCACCTTATGCATCCTATGCATTAAGGTGAAAAAACACCTGTTCGCGACCAGCCCCCCTGTTTTACTTACCTGAACCCTCGAACTTGTCCCACAGGGATGCACTCTCTCTCTCTCTGCAGGGGGTTCTCAGCTGATGCGGCTGTCGGGGGGGCGGGGCCGAGTCCTGCATTCAGCGTCTATAGATGCCAAATGCTGGACTCGGGAGCGCGTCCGCAAGGTAACCCCCCGGGAGAGCGCTTCTCCCAGGGGGTTATCTGATGTGGGGAGGAGCCGAGAGCCGCCAAGGGACGCCAGAAAAGCAGGATCAGGGCCAAAAAAGGAGCTGCACAAAACGAGCTGCACAGTGGAGGCAAGTATGATAGCTTTTATTTATTTATTTTTTAAACAAAAGAACCTTTAGTGTCACTTTAAACATAAACCAACAAACCCTAAGCCCTGTTCACAATTGGCGCAATTTTGACATGCGATTTGACAGGTCAAATCGGAGCCCATTTCTGCCAATAGGAGCATTCGGTGCGGCGCCAACTTTGCGGCGCCGCACCGATTTCCAAAAGCTATGCTATGAGTAAGCACTTGGTGTAAGTGCAAAACGCGTCAGATATTCTTGTACCACCCCACAGTCGTGTTTTGTGTACCCCATGATCCTGTATTTTGAATAAAAGACGGATTTATCCATTCCGGTGTGTGGCTGTCCAGGTCTTCTTGTTCTCTTCTACTTGCATCAGCATTTAGCCAGCACCTGGGGCTCTTCTCTTCCTGGAGGTAATGAGACACAAGCACTCTGGTTTAAGCCCCTCTTTGAGCGGAGGATCCCACATCAACTCGTTTAATTTCTGGATTTCCAAAAGTAGTTCCTGCACTACTTTTGGCGACTTTGGGGGGAGATTTCAATAGACATCTGTCCAGGAGCCTGCACAGATGTCTTTCAAGTCGCCACCCCGCCCCCCCCCCCCGAAGTCGGACTGAAATGCGGCTTTAAAATTGTGCAAGTTCAGATTAAGGCCCCTTTCACACGTGCGGACAGTATGTCCATATTTCATCCATCCGTTTTCGGATGAAATACGGACATACATGCATCCCTATGGGATAGCGGGTGTCAGCGGAGGAAAATCCTGTTTTTCTATCCGTCTGCAGAGCGGATCGGATGAACATGGACAGACGGTCCGTGTTCATCCGATCCCCCCCATAGGGGAGAGCGGAGATCTGACAGGGCGGTCCCTGCACACTGTGCAGGGACTGCCCTGTCCTCTGCCGCCTCAGCGGGGATCAACGGAGCGATCCCCGCTGAGCAAACGGATGTTTATGGGGCTGATCATCACGGATCCGTCCCGTGTGAAAGGACCCTAACTCACGTGATTTCAAAACAGTGTTTAGTGTGAAAGAGGGCTAAAACAAGGATAGAGATGAGCAAAACACCAATCTCCTATCAGCAGTACAAAGTATATAGAATATTACTTTATTTGGCTACATAGAAAACATTTTGTATCATTTCTTCTTCTGCAAAGAAAAAAAAAAAAAGCTAAATGTAAACACACTACTCAGTAGTTCTAAGGCCTCATGTACGCTGCTGCTAAACGGACGTTTAGGCTTAATGTACACGGGACGTTTTTACAACCTCTCCTGAATGATTTAACTTGACAGATAATCCACGTTTAAAATGTCCGTTTTGCCGCGTTTACGATTTTAATTTTAAAATTCTTTTTTCAAAATAGCCAAAAATGAAAAAACGTCTGTAAACAAAGCGCGGCTAAGCACAAGTTACCGAGTTTAGCGTCAAACATCTAAAACTTTGGCGTCTGAACTCATCTTTTTTTTCCTTCAAAGAAAAGCCTATAAAACGCAACTGCCTAAAATAAAAAACTGACATTACACGAACCTGTGTACATGTACACATAAGACAACATTGGATGAGTTCAGGGGCAGCTGAAAAAAGCATCCAACTGCCTCTGAACGTGCGTTCACCAGCAGTAGTGTACATGAGGCCTAAGAGCTTGCTTGTCAACCCAACCCAAAAGTAAGGCCATTGGTATGGAGTTGATCCTTTCTGTGGCTAGAAAAGCCTCCATTGTTCTGTCCACTGTTCTGGAACGGCTTTGCACCAGATTGTGGAGTGCGTCTCTGGGAATTTGTGCCAATTTAACCAAAAGAATACTTGTGAGGTCAGGTAAAGATATTGACTTGGCTTTCAATCAGTGTTCCAACTCATCCCAAAAGGTGTTCACTAGGGTAGGAGGTCAGGGCTCTGTGCCGGACACTCGAGTCTCAAGTCAATCCATGTCTTTATTTTGCTGACTATGTGCACAGGGAACAGTCATGCTGGAACAGAAAAGGGCCTTCCCCAAACCATTCCCACAATGCTGGAGGAACACAATTGTGTACAAAGTCTTTGTATGCTGTAGTAATAACGGTACCCTTGGAAAAATCTGAACTCAATTTGGGAGGAATGTTCACAGGCCTTCGGCCATAGTTTCGGCCACATGGTTTCTAATTGCTTAGCATCACATTAGGCTTTTCAGCATGTAAGTGTAGACTTATTAAATGGCACATATAAAAAGTTAAAATGCACACACACAACAAAAAAACAAAAAAACAAAAAAACAAAAAAACAAAAAAAAAGGCACAGCAGGTAGTCCTGTGGACATCTGCAGAGTGCACCAGGGAGGGGCGGTCAGGTGTTGCAGGGTAGATTAAGAAAGGGGCATTCTGAGGCCCTGAAACACATAGCCACACCCCTGCCATTGACATCACCTCACCCACGTCCTGACGTAATCACGCTTCCGGTATGCTGGTGCGTTCCACGCTGGTTCTAAATAGCATGCTCACTCCTGGCCATTGTCTGCAACAACTCTACATCGTCTCAACAATGCTTCCATGGCGAACTCTGCATAGGTTCCACAGCCGCTACTCTGCAACACCCGGCTGCCTCCCTGGTGAACTCTGCAGATGTCCACAGGACTACCCGATGTGCCTTTTATTCATTTTTAATATGCGAGTGCATTTTACCTTTTTATATGTGCCGTTAATAAAAGCCTACACTTAGATTGTGGCACCCCCTGCCTTTTGCACTGCACAAAGTACAGAGGATGTTTCCTATACTCTAACCAGAGGAGCTGCAGCCATCCATAGTGAATATTGGACCTTATGGACTATATATTGGGCCCCTTGATATAGATACACATTTCCTATTTCCCCTTCTTTCTACCACAAAATTTTATTTCTCTTTTACGCATGTGCTTTTTCTGCCATTCTTTTTTTTTTAAAATAAAGTCTGAATTTGATCTGATAGAACAGGGTCATGTGGCCAATTGAAAAAGAAATCGTAGATGCGAGCAAACTTTTACAGAAAACAGAAAAACCTTCGAAAGAATAGAGCATGAAACAACGCTGTCCTCACACATCTTGGTAAATGAGCCCCGGTGTGGTTTGGCACCCGGCTGCGTGTACCATTTATTTTCCGTGTCTGTCCTCCGACATGCTGGTGAGACCTCTATGTAGTCAGTCTGTCTGCACATACAAGCACAGGCCCGGCTCCGCTTATATTACGCTCAGTCTAACATAAAAACACACATTTGTCATCCACCTGCAGGGAAGGAAACCGTCTCTGGAATGCACAACCGTTCCTGTTATATCGCCAAAGTGCTTGTTTAGAATATATATTGTACGCTTAACATCAAACATAAAGCTTCCACTTCCAGCAGAGGTAATGAGTCGGTCAACAGTAAGTGAACTTAAAACATACTTGGGAGAAACCTAGATCTCTACTCAGACTAATTGTTAAAAAAAAAAAAAAAAAATTTATAGGGAAGGAAGAAGGACCAACTAGATGGACCATTTGGACATTTCCTACTGTCACTCCAACTGCTATTTTGTCTCTTTAAAAATGCTGCAAGACAAGTACAGAAAACCATCTGCTGATCTACCAGCAAGCTCCCACCATGCTGTATTGAGCTGCCAATGCTGTGCTTCTGCTTCACTGAAAACACAAGGCAGTGTTCTTTGCCTTTCCCCATACTTCCCTGCTAGACTACAGAATGCCTTCCCCTTATGTTATGGAGCCAGGAAAAGGGGAGGTGTTCTGTAGTCCAAGTCAAAAGCAAGCAGCCTACAAACGACAACACTGTTCCTCTATAGATGCAGTACAGCAAGTGAGCATTATCACCCTAGGAGAGAAGTGTGTTACTTGCAGAATCACCAGCCATCACGTACATTAGTTATGGTTAGCTGTAATATATTAGTTTTTGTTCTTGGGTTCAGTTATACCTTAAAAAGTTGAAGAATAGCCAAAGCTTTTTTTTGCCATACTTCTCTCTGCGAGACAAAGAACCAGCTGAGAGTAGACTATTGCCCGCTAACAGCTGTTATGGCAGAGCCACACCAGGCTCTGGAAGGGTACCAACAATATTGTCAGGATCTACATTACTGCCTGATTGACAGCCAAGGTTGAGAGCTGGAGCCAGCTGTATTTGCCCCCTCCCCTGCCTGGAGGAACAGAATGGAGTGACCTGCAGTCATTGCTTTCTGCTTGGAGCAGATCGAGAACTGAACTATCAGCCGTCATGTAATCCCTCAGTTCTTGGTCTTAGAGCTGACATGGGACAGCTGCAGCATGGGGGTATAAATACTTTACTTTTTTTTTTTTTTTTTTATTAAACTCCAACCTCTCCTTTAAGGCATACAGTGGAACCTCGGATTACGAGCATAATCCGTTCCAGGAGTATGCTCATAATCCAAAGTACTCTCATATCAAAGAGAGTTTTCCCATTGAAGTCAATGGAAACGAAAATAATTTGTTCTGCATGGACTTCAATGGGATGCAATACCGCGTGCAGCCAGAGGCGGGGGGGGCGCCGGAGAGCCTCTGAAACGGCCCAAGGACACTTCAGCTGACCTCAGAAAGACTTCCTACCCAAGATTTGCCAAGGTCAGCCGTGCTGTCCTCGGGCCTTTCCGTGCATTTCCGAACAGCGCCGCTCTGAGACGTTCGGCTCTGCTCAGCTCCGGCACCCCCCACCTCAGGCCAAAAGCAGTACTGCACACCGCTTTGGCATGAATCGTGCTCGTTTTGCAAGGCAACACTCGCAAACCAAGTTACGATTTTTAAAAATAGGGCTCGTATTGCGAAACGCTCGTTAACCGCGTTACTCGCAATCTGAGGTTCCACTGTATTTAAACCCAAGAATTTAAAATGTAATGTACTTCTGCTTATGAGACATTAGATAAGGTGGTTGCATTCGCTTTCCTCTTTTCAGGCTCAATTATTTTCACCTGGTGATCCTGCCAGTAACACTTCCTGTCCTGTCCTGTGACAATGCTCACTCACTTTACTGTATCTATGGAGCAGCAGCACTGGTATACAAGGATGGGAAGTATGTTAGGACAACAGAATGCTTCCTCCTCTCCATAACACTGGGAGGGGGTTGGGGGAGGTGCTGCAGTTCTCAGAGAGAACAATGAACAATGCAAACTGGTAACAGTCAACACCGAACATTATCAAGTCACTGGACTATGGACAAGATCAGATTTTTTTTTTTTCACTTTTCAAATGAATATAACATGACAAAATGTTCTCAATGCTATATTTAACAGGCCATAAACAGAGAAAATCAGAGACGTTCATTGTTAAAGGTTTATATACACCTTAAGGCTGGGTTCACACTATTGTGAATTGGATGTGGCTTTCTCTGCATCCAATTCGCATGTCAGGAGATTGTGACCAGCTCTCTATGCAGAAGAGTCCTGTGCATCTTCTGGTCTGTTTCAGGTCCAAATCCAGCCAAAAAGTCGGGCCCGATTTGACCCCGAAACGGTGAACAGGGACGCACCGGACCCCTGCTGCGAGACGCACCGGACAGCAATGTGAACCCAGCCTAAAGCAAGGCAGGTACAAACACCCATTTACCCTGCTGAATACCATACAGAAAGCAACAGAGTGGGTTATAGTACAGGCAAGAAACAAGGCAACACCAAGGACCCTTTCCACACAGGGGTGCTGTGTTGACACACACTCATTAACCACTTAAAGCGGGGGTCCACCTATCTTTTCTTCTCAGCATTACATACTCACATACTGTGTGTAATATGTCCGCCTGTGTCAGATCTCGTCGGAAAGAATAACTTATATTATTCACTGCAGGCGGTTTCCATCTTCATTGTGGGCATTTGAAGCCCACAAGCATTTATTTCCTGGATGTGGTGAATGCTGTGCTCCCAGCATTCACCGCTCGTTCCCGCACATGCTCAGTGGCATCCTGGGAAGCCTGAGACTAGCTCCCAGGAGTCTGGGAGAGGCTAGAAACACGCCTACTCCCACGGGAGGAGAACCAGGAAGTGCAAAGAAGAATAGAAAAATAAAAAAAAAAGGTAATTACGGCGATTTAAATTTTTTTAAATGGCATGTCAGCATCTAGGCAAGGAAGAGAATACATACAGATATTGTTCAAAATTTGGGTCCAACCCCGCTTTAAAGACCCAGCCTTTTTATGACATTTTTCATGTCACACTGGTTTTTGCGCAGCAGTTTTTCAAAAGCTATTTTTTGGAAAAAACACTTAAAAAAAATAAATAAAAAAAAAAAAACACAACCACAATATACACTCCAGTTTTTTTTTTTTTTATAATATGAAACATGATATTACGCCAAGTAACCAGATACCCAACATGTTATGCTCTAAACTGCGCGTGCTCGTGGAATGGCGCCAAACTTAAGTACTTAGAAATCTCCATAGACGGCACTTTAAAAATGTCTACAGGTTACTACTTTAAGCCCGGGTTCACACCTATGCGAATTAGATGTGCATTTCCCCGCATCTAATTCGCATAGTAGGAGAATGTGACTGGCTCCCTATGGAGCCGGTTCACATATCTCCGGGGCGGCTGCGGAGTGCACTGCACAAAAACGTCTTTGTGTCTTTGGCTCCGTTTCAGGGCCGAATCCAGGCATTGAATCGGCCCTGATTCGTCCCTGAAACGGGGAACAAGGACACACAGCGCTTCCGTGCGATCCGCAGCCCAGTATAGTGTGAACCCGCGCTAAAGGTACAGAGAAGGTCTACTACAATAGTGTTAATTGAGTTGACAAAATTAATGTTGGTCATGAGAGGGTTAAAGCAGCCAGTTTATACACACAGCCCAGATGGGGGCGCTCTATCAGAAGAGGGCAGGACAGCGTACCTGTGAGGAATGCCCTGGGTCTATTTTCATCTAGGTGGTCAGGAATCTGCAGAAGAGATCGCTCCAATCCGTCCCGACATCAGACTGCGCAGGCTCCTGGGGAACAAAGAGGAGATATTTTACAGTGAAGCCAGGGGTACCATCTTCTCTTACCTGGCGCAACCAGGGACCTGTCATGGCAGTGCCAGGAAGACAGCAAAGCATATTGTACTATTTCATGAGAAAGAAAAAAGAAAAAAGAAAAAAAAAAGAAAAAAAAAAAAAAAAGTGTATTAGAAGATTTAGATACGCTAACAAATTGAAGCCAAACTCCAGCCCACACAGCAAACAGTTTTTCTTATTGGGATACAGATTTTGCATGAATAAATAAAAGCTGGTCATTTTAAGCACCTCTGCCAGTGTTAAAGTATAACTAAAAGGCAAAACCTTTTTTTTTAGTTTTAGTTTTGGATAGAGTGGGGAGGGTTTAGAACACTGGTCAGCTTGTATTGCTGTCTGTGTGCCCGTTAGGGAGATTCATCCTCTGTCTTGTTTACTATTATCATTGAAAGTAATAGAGGAGAAATCTCCCAATGGGGACACAGTTCTGGTGACCTGGGGGTCCCCAAGAGATTTCCTTAATTTGCAGGGGGTTTTCTCTCACTTCCTGTTTTGGCTATGGGACAGGAAGTGAAGGGAAATTTCCCCACTGGGACAAAAATAAATCTTACAGGGGTTAGAATCTTCCCTTACTCTATCCAAAATAAAAACGTTTTGCCTATAGTTCTATTTGGTTTGTCTCATCCATGTAAAAATGATAGATTCTGCTGGAGAGCTTGTGCTTTTTGGAAAACAGACTTGCTGGCTGGTTCACCAGATGAAAATAGAAGAAAGAAAGCCTCAGTGATATAAAAAAAAAAAAAAAAAAAAAAAAAAAAAAAAGCACAAACATTCCTCGTCTGTGCAGTGGATTATACTCTGTTATACTTACCTCCTCTTTGCAGTAGTTTTGCACACAGCAGCCCGGATCCTCCTCTTCTTGGGTCCCTCGCCAGCGCTCCTGGCCCCTCCCTCCTGCTGGGTGCCCCCAAAGCTTGCTATGGGGGCACCTGAACCGAGCTGCAGCTCTGCGTGTCCATTCAGACATGGAGCCGTGTTTCGCGGTGTGGTCTCTCTCTCTCCTCACTGACTGAAGCAAGAGCCAATGACGGCACTCTGCCGTCTCAGCCAATGAGGAGGGAGAGCCCTGGGCAGCCGAGACACTCCTGCAACATCACTGGATAGAGACGGGCTCAGAGAAGTATTAGGGGGACTGACGGTGCAGCTGCACACAGAAGGCATTTTATCCCAATGTATAGAATGAATTAAGATATAAAAAAAAAATAAAAAACTCACACAACACTTCTGACTTTACAATCACTTCTTTAAAAAAAAAAAAAACAAATGCAGCCATCACATCTAAGAATTGGTAAGCTGTAATATAATAAAATCTTGCTTAAGGCCCCTTTCACGCAGCTTTCCGATCAGGTGTGCCCGTCAGTTTTTCAGGTGGACCCGATCAGACGCTCCATTCATCCCACTGGGGGAGCGGATGTCAGCGGTGACATGTCCGCTGACACCCGTTGCTATCCGATCCGTGAAATCCAGATGGATGGAGGTCCCATTTTTCATCCGTCTGACGGATCAGATCCGATCGGATGAAAAATGGACAAGCGATCTGTTCCTGCACAGTGAGCGGAGACGAACCTGTCATCCACCTGATCAGCAGAGCGATCCCTTACTGAGCAAGTGGAGTCCATCAAATGCACGAGCAAATGTGAAAGGAGCCGAATACTGCTTTACATTTTTTGCTATGAAAGGGGGAACAACAAGCATTTGGGGATAGCACAGCGCCAGGACCACAAAAGTGATGAGGCGCCTATAAAGCTGCCCGAAACACTTTTACATTACAGCCAGGAGCCGGCAGAAGAAAACAAATACAGGCTCACAGCGGCTACTGCAGAGGCAAAAGTGGTAAATATTAACGTCCAGTCAAAGCGTAGCGGTAAAAACCCAACAAGGATTCTAATCCCATACGGGGCTCTGTTACGGAGATTTTGCCCTCACTATCCATTCTGCCGACAATGGTTTTACCAGACAGAAAGTGATGAAAGATCTACAAAAAAGAAAAAAAAAAAAAAAAAAAAAAAAAAAAAGAGACCCAGACAGCAATAAAAGCAAAAAAAGCCGACAGGGGTTCTAGCCTTTCCGTCTATAAAGAACATACAAACAAAACAACATTTTTAGTCCTGTGTTGGTGACTTCCCCTCACTTCCTGTTTGCGTTCTCAGAAGTGAAGGGAAATATGTTAAAAAGAGCTCCTGTCCAATCTTTCCACATTTGATTTTTTTTTTTTTTCCCTATTTTGTCTGGATTCCTGTCATGAGCAAAACACAGAGACTGCCATTTGCCCTGAGCTCATGAAAGTGCTGGTTGCCTGGCTGTCACATCATTGGTTCGCTCTCTCTCTGTGTCTGAGCCCTGGTTCACACTGATGGGATACAGGAAACACAAGAGTCGCTGCGTTTCCTCACATAGCAAATCGCACAGCGTCCATGCAAAAATGTATGGCTCAAATCCAGGGTGGATATATAAAAATAAAATCAATGGTTTTTTTTTGTATTTGTTTTTTTAAATAGATACATTTTTAAAATAGGATTTTTTTTTTTTTAATTTAAATGTGATTTTTTTAATAAAAATACTTTTGGAGTAAAAATGAATCTCTAAGATTGACGTTTTCTATTTAAGATGCCTTAACAATTTAGATTATTCAGCATGAAATGGAGCATGAGGCTGTATATTCTGCAATATGTACGATTTTGGTAAACTCATTCAATGATTCCAAGCTCTGCAAGCTGAGATAACATGCACTGCATTGATGCATTCACGCAATTTCACAGTAACCATGAGATAAAACAAAGTTCAGGAATATTCCTTTGTCCCATTGTTTTGCAAATCTATGTACACTACAAACTGTATGATTGAATCGGTTCCGATATCGCTGTTTTACTAACCTGACAGCTTATTATTCTAAATGAGAATCCTTCATTTTGTTTGCAAATATTAAAAGATTCTAACTACCAACAAGAACAAGTCCTTACATATAAAGAGCACCTGTCATTTCAGATCCATCATGGCAGTGCCTGTCAGCGAATATCCACTCACCTGCTGCCACCACGTCCTTCACCTTGTTGTGTCACCTCCGCATCACCAGCCGTCCCATTAAAGTAAATGGGACTGTCGGTGAGTCAACAGCGGGTCAGAGGAGGAGCCGTTGAGGGACAGAGATGACAGTTACTCTATAAAAATTATGATTTAAATCAAGTCTTTTTACTAGTGATTTAAATCAAACCCGCCCTGCTCAAATCGCACCACACAGACATCATATGTGATGAGCACAGTACTTGTTTACGGTAAAGTATCAAACACACAGTGGACCACACCGAAATTGCATCAAAAACACACCAGCAAAGCATCCAGACTGTGATTCTATGGTGTGGACTGGCCCTTAGGACCACTGGACCCCAAACTCCAGCAAACATTTTATAATCAGTTACAGCAGTTTTTTCTCCTTTTGGGATAAAGGCATTACATAAATAAAAGCTGATCATTGTAAGCACTCCTGTCGGTATTAAATGGCTTGCCTCAACCCTGTAACTGCTACATCTGCAGGAGAGTTTGTGCTGATGAAAAATAAACAGACTTACCATCTGGATCACCTAATTAAAATAAAACAAAGAAAGTCTAAAAAAGGAAGAAATAAAAGCAGCCGTCACATCTAAGAACTGGTAAGCTGCAATATAAGAAATGTTTGCTTTTGAGTCTAACCACTTCACGCCCGCGAAAGACGGCTACAGCGCGGGCTTCCTTTGCCGGGAGGGCGTACATGGATCCTGTGATCGAGCTGACTCGGCTGTTTACAGATCGGGGTAAAGGGCCAATCACAGCCGGCCCTTTACCATGTGATCAGCTGTCAGACAATGACAGCTGATCACAGGATGTAAACACAAGCCGGTTATTGTCTTTTCTTTCCTCGCGCTGGCAGCATGAGGAGAGGAGAAAGTCGATAATCGGCTTGTGTTAAAAGGAACATCTACACTGATAATTTTTAAAAATAAAAAACCCCGCAGTGATTAACCACTTCCCATCCAGCCTATAGCAGAATGATGGCCGGGCGGTGGTTCAGTTATCATGACTGGGCGTCATATGACACCCTTCAGAATAACATGCCAGTGTGCAGCGATCAGTGGTGCTGTATGTCACTCTAACACACCGCATCTCCGATCGTAGTGAGGAGCCTCTGACGGAGGTTCCTCACCACGTGATCAGCTGTGACCAATCACAGCGTGAACCAGGAAGTGCCGGTAAATGGCTTTCCTCGGTTTGTGCTGAACAGGGGGAGCTAATCAATGGGTCTGTGTTGATAATCAGCACATTGATTATCAGCCCAGCCCCATCAGATGTGCCACCAACAGTGCCCATCAGAAGAAACACCTGTCAGTGCCCACAACAGTGCCAATCAGAAAAACCTGTCCGTACCTCATCAGTGCTGCCCATCAGTGCCACCTGTCAGTGCCAAAAATTTTTGGGGGGAAAAAAAAAAAAAAGGGGGGGGGTTTCTTTGCATCTGTTATAAAATGTTGTTTTCTCCTTCACTGAAGGGCACTGATATGTAGAATTGATGGGCACTGATATGTAGAATTGATGGGCACTGATGGACTGCACTGATAATCAGTTCCCTGATTATCGGTGTAGATGTTCCGTTTAACACAAGTCGGTTATCGACTTTCTTCTCCTCTCCTCATGCTGTCAGTGTGAAGAAAGAAAAGCCAATAACCGGCTTGTGTTTACATCCAGTGATCAGCTATCATTGGCTGACAGCTGTCACATGGTAAAGGGCCGCTGTGATTGGCCCTTTACCCCGATCGGTCATCAGTTGATCCACTCGATCACAGGATCCATGTACGCCCTCCCCGCAAAGGAAGCCCGCGCTGCAGCCGTCTTTTGTGGGCGTGAAGTGGTTAAACCCACTATCAGTGCTTATCAATTCTACATATCAGTGCCCATCAATTCTACATATCAGTGCCCATCAATTCTACATATCAGTGCCCATCAATTCTACATATCAGTGCTCATCAATTCTACATATCAGTGCCCATCAATTCTACATATCAGTGCCCATCAATTCTACATATCAGTGCTCATCAATTCTACATATCAGTGCCCATCAATTCTACATATCAGTGCCCTTCAGTGAAGGATAAAACTACATTTTATAACAGAAACAAAGAAAATCCTTTTTTTTTTTTTAAATAAAAAATGTTGGTCTTTTTTAGTTTGTTAAGTAAAAAACAAAAACCCCAGCGGTGATCAAATACAACCAAAAGAAAGTTCTATTTGCGGGAAGAAAAACTAGTTTGGGTACATCGTTGTATGACCGCGCAATTGTCATTCAAAGTGTGACAGCGCTGAAAGCTGAAAAATGGCCTGGGCAGGAAGGGAGTAAATGTGCCCAGTAGGAAAGTGGTTAATACCTCTGTAAGTTGTACAGACATCAGAGTTACACTTAAAGGATCCTTCCATCCATCTGACTACAGACAGGAAGGTGGTGAGATGTGTAGCCTGGAGCTGTGCACACCCCATACACACACCTTGTATTCTCTACAGCACTGTGTACAGCTCTGCCACCGCTCCCCATAGGGAACTACAAGTCCTAGCCTGTGATTGGAGTACCTGCAGAGAGAGTGCAGTGTCCTGGCTTCCTCCAGTCCTCCTCATCCCAGCACACAGCCACCCGGCTCCTCCTCCTCCTTCTGTGCTCCCAGTACAGGAAGCTCGGGATTGCTTCCTGTGTCCTCCTCTCCGGCTCTGCTCCCGGCTATGGCAGCGGGCTCCGCACAGACCCCGCCCACAACCGCTGCTGGAACACCTGCGAGCTGCACCAATAGGGAACCGGGGATGGCAGAACAATGAGGAGCCCAGGGAAGGGTGCAGAGTGGGGGGAGATGTGGAATGTACTATTTAGCTCGGGGTAGGGGGGGGTCACACTCAGCACCTATGTGATCGACTGATGACCTGATAACCACTCTATAGGATAGAGAGACAGTCCGCGTACATAGTGATCACATGGGACACAGAGCTAATGTGCGCTCATGTACTGCCATCTAGTGGTAGAAAGGGGAACAACCCCCTACCATGATCTACTAGTTATTAAAGGGGTTGTAAAGGTTCACGTCTTTTCACCTTAAAGGGGTTGTAAAGGTAATTTTTTTTTTTTTAAATAACAAACATGTTATACTTACCTTCACTGTGCAGCTCGTTCTGCACAGAGTGGCCCCGAACCTGCTCTTCTGGGGTCCCTCGGCGGCTGTTTCAGCTCCTCCTCGCAAGAACTAACCACCTTAATGCGAGCTCCCTCGCATGGTGGTTAGTTATTGCGGGCGCGCTCCCGTGATACAGCCGGTGGCTATAGCCGCTCGCTGTATCACTCGGCCCCGCCCCCCCCCGGCGCGCCGCGTCATTGGATGTGATTGACAGCAGCGCGAGCCAATGGCTGCGCTGCTTTCAATCCATCCGCTATAGCCAATCAGCGACCAGGCTGAGCGGCGAAATGGAGGTCGGGAGCGAGCGGCTGAGTTTCGAGGTGTCAGGTAAGTAAAACGGGGGGGCTGGGGGCGGCGGTATTGTCAAAAGTTTTTTCACCTTAATGCATAGAATGCATTAAGGTGAAAAAATGTATACCTTTACAACCCCTTTAATGCATCCTATGCATTAAATTGGAGTTCCACCCAAAAATGGAACTTCCACTTTTTGGAATCCCCCCCCTCCGGTGTCACATTTGGCACCTTTCAGGGGGGAGGAGGGAGCAGATATCTGTCTAATACAGGTATTTGCTCCCACTTCCTGGCATAGATCACCGCGGCGCTTGCGGTGACCTATGCCACTTCTGGCACCTACCCTGTCCTCCCCCGCTGTATTCTGGGAGACACAGAACTCAGCAGGGACCAGTGAGGACGCACAGTGCGACTCGCGCATGGGCAGTAGGGAACCAGGAAGTGAAGCCGCACGGCATCACTTCCTTATTCCCTTACCGAGGATTGCAGTGGCAGCAGCCGAGAGCCGAAGGACGGATCGGCTTCGGCTGCCGACATCGCCGGCTCCCTGGACAGATAAGTGTCCATATATTAAAAGTCAGCAGCTGCAGTATTTGTAGCTGCTGGCTTTTGATGATGCGGCATGCCGGGGGGCGGGGCCGAGTGATACAGTCAGCGGCTATACCCGCCGGTGTTCTGCCGAGAAAGTTCCTCTCGGCGGGTAAGGACCCCCCCCGTACTGCGCAGCGCTTGCGCAGCACGAAAAACAAGGCAGCTGCCAAAAATCTCCGAAGCTGAACAGCTGTGAGTGAGCTGTTCACGGCGCCTGCGCAATGAGCAGGAAATTGTGCCCAATGGTCGTGCTACTCTGCAAGGGGCGGGTCTACACTGTCATATCGTGGTAAGGGGCGGATGCTACAGAAGAGGCTGAATATTGAATTAATGGGCAGATTGCAAAACCCGTCCTTAAACTCACCCCTTGCAGAGTAGCACGAGCATCGGGAGCACGCGGCGTAGCATCGGGAGTTTCGGCTATTCTCGGCGGCTCGGTAGTGCTTCGTACTGCACAAGCGCTGCGCCTGCGCAGTACAGGGGGGTCCTTATCCGCCAGGGGAACTTTTTTGGCAAAACACCAGCTGTATCACGGGAGCGCGCCTGCAAGAACTAAACACCATGCGAGAGAGCTCGGATGAAGGTGTTTAGTTCTTGCGGGGAGGAGCTGAGACAGCCGCCAAGGGGCCCCAGAAGACCAGGTTGGGGACCACTCTGTGCAAAATGAGCTGCACAGTGGAGGTAAATATAACATGTTTGTTATTTTTTTTTTTTAATTACCTTTACAACCCCTTTAACCACTTCAGACCTGGGAGATTTTACCCCCTTCCTGACCACTTTTTACAATTCGGCACTGCGTCACTTTAACTGACAACTGCGCGGTCATGCAATGCTGCACCCAAACTAAATTTGCATCATTTTTTTCCCCCACAAATAGAGCTTTCTTTTGGTGGTATTTGATCACCTCTGCATTTTGGTTTTTTTGTGCACTATAAACAAAAAAAAGCGTCAATTTTGAAAAAAAAAAACAATATTTTTTACATTTTGCTATAATAAATATCCCCCAAATTAAAAAAAAAAAAAAACACATTTCTTCATCAGTTTAGGCCAATATATATTCTTCTACATATTTTTGATTAAAAAAAAATCACAATAAACCTATATTGATTGGTTTGCGCAAAAGTTTTAGCATCTACAAACTATGGGAAAGATTTGTGGCATTTTTATTTTTTTTACATTTTTTTCTACTAGTAATGGTGGTGATCTGCGGTTTTTAGACAGATTGGACACTTTTGTCACATTTTTGGGACCATTGACAATTATACAGAGATCAGTGCTATAAAAATGCACTGATTACTGTGTAAATGTCACTGGTAGGGAGGGGTTTACATATTTTTGATTAAAAAAAAATCACAATAAACCTATATTGATTGGTTTGCGCAAAAGTTTTAGCATCTACAAACTATGGGAAAGATTTGTGGCATTTTTATTTTTTTTACATTTTTTTCTACTAGTAATGGTGGTGATCTGCGGTTTTTAGACAGATTGGACACTTTTGTCACATTTTTGGGACCATTGACAATTATACAGAGATCAGTGCTATAAAAATGCACTGATTACTGTGTAAATGTCACTGGTAGGGAGGGGTTTAAAACTAGGGGGCGATCAAGGGGTTAACTGTGTGTTCTAACTGTGTGGGGATGGGAGTGACTAGAAGAGGAGACATATTGTTTGTTACTACTTAGTAGGAACAAACGATATGGCTCCTCTTCCCTGACAGCACAGGCATTTGTGTGTTTACACACACACAAATCTCCATGCTGGCGCTCGTGCACGTGATCGCACGTGGCCGGCAGCGATCGGGTCCCCCGCCATGCAGCGTGTGCGCGCCTCCGGCGGCCGATAAAGGTAGGACGTACCTGTACGGAATTTCGCCCAGGGGAGCCATTCTGCTGCAGTCAATCTGCGTACGCCGGGAGACGGTTAAAGAGGAACTTCAGTCACTTCTCAAAAAATTTGGAAAAGAAATACAAGCAGCATTTAAAAATTGTAGTGATTGTGACTTTTTTTTTCATAATACATTTTTATTAACCACCTGACATCTGGAAAATGTACCCCCCCTTCCTGACCAGGCCATTGTTTGCGATACGGCACTGCGTTACTTTAACTGACAATTGCACGGTCGTGGGTCGCTGTACCCAAACAAAATGTATGTCCCCCCCCTCCCACAAATAGAGCTTTCTTTTGGTGGTATTTAATCACCTCTACAGTTTAGATTTTTTGCTCTATAAACAAAAAAGACCAACAATTTTGAAAAAAAAACTATATTTTTTACTTTCTGCTATAAAACATATCCAATTAAAAAATGTAAAAAATCTACTTTCTCCATCAATTTAGGGAAATATGTATTATGCTACTAATTTTTGGTAAAAAAAAATCACAATAAGCGTTTATTGATTGGTTTGCACAAAAGTTACAGTGTCTGGGATAGATTTATGGACTTTTTTCAAATAGTTTTTACTAGTAATGGCGGCGATCAGTGATTTTTAGCGGGACTGCGACATTGCGATGGACAAATCTGACACTAAGGGGGTTATTTACTTAAGGAAAATCCACTTTACAGTGCTAGTGCACTTGGAAGTAAAGTCGCTGCAGATCCGAGGGGGACATGCAAGGAAAATAAAAAACAGCATTTTAGCTTGCATATGATTGGATGATAAAATCAGCAGAGCTTCCACTCATTTCAGATCCACCCCTTAGATTTAGAGCGACTGCACTTCCAAGTGCACCTTCAGTGCACTTTCAAGTGCATTGGCAGTGCAAAGTGGATTTGCCTTTCGTAAATAACCCCCTAAGTGACACTTTTTGGGAACCAGTGACACCAATACAGTGATCAGTGTTAAAAAAAAATGCACTGACACTGTATAAATGACACTGGCAGTGAAGGGGTTAACACCAGGGGCAATCAAGGGGTTAAGTGTGTTCCTAGGGAAGGATTTTGGGAACGGATGCACTTGAGGAAAAGAGAGATCCGTGTTTGAGCTCAGCTCAAACACAGATCTCTCTTTTACACTGTGACAGAAAAGCGGTCTGCCTTGTTTACAAGGCAGACCGCTGTTCTTTCTTTCTTTTGAACAATCGATGGGTCCCGACACCCGCCGATTGGGTCCAGCTGTCCCCAATACCCAATCACAGGAGGGAGCGGTGCTCTGGGGGCGTGTGCACGCCCCCTGGATCTTGTGCACAAAATTACGTACCTGTACGTGATTTTGCGCAGCCGGGCCACCCTGCGGCAGTACATATGCAGTGGGCGGTCCGGAACTGGTTAAAGCGGAGGTTCACACAAAAATTGAACCTCCGCTTTTTGGACCCATCCCCCCCCCTCCGGTGTCACATTTGGCACCTTTCAGGGGGGAGGGGGGTGCAGATACCTGTCTAAGACAGGTATTTGCACCCACTTCCGGCCATAGACTCCCACGGGAGTCTATGCCTCTTCCTGTCCCTCCGCGCTGTCTGCTGGGACACACATGGGTCCCAGAGACAGCACGGACCATTCAGATTGCACTACGCGACTCGCGCATTGCGCAGTAGGGAACCGGGAAGTGAAGCCGCAACGCTTCATTTCCGGATTCCCATACCGAAGATGGCGGCGGCAGCATCCCAGGACTGAGGGACAGTTCGGCCTCGGGTGCCGACATGGCTGGACCCCGTGACAGGTAAGTGTCCATATTTTAAAAGTCAGCAGCTGCAGTATTTGTAGCTGCTGACTTTTAAAAAAAAATTTTTAGCGGGACTCCCACTTTAACTGACAATTGCCCAGTCATGTGACACTATAAACAGAAAAAGACCTACAATTTAAAAAAAAAGCAATATTTTTTTACTTTCTGCTATAAAACAAATCCAATAAAAAAATTGAAAAAATCTAATTTCTTCATAAATTTAGGCCAAAATGTATTCTGCTACATATTTTTGGTAAAAAAAAAATCCCAATAAGCATGTATTGATTGAGTCACGTGAACGTTATAGCATCTAGAAACTATGGGATATATTTATGGAATTTTTTTTTTCTTTATTTTACTAGTAATGGCGATGATCAGCTACTTAAAGCGGTACTGCGATATTGTGGCGGACATTCTGACTCCTGATGAGTGGTTTCAACCACGAAACACGTCAAGCTACATGGGATGCCAACACACATTAAAACCATTCACCCAAGTATTATATGCTAATGATAAAAGTATTGTACGCTACCAATGTTGGACAGGATACAAACATACTGACTGGTACTTTATTTGCCAAAACAAGGATGGGTCATTGCAATGGACTGCTTCAAATGCTCATGCATGTATGCATATACAAAGTACTCATGTTATGTATATATATGACATTTTTAAATTGTAATACTTCTCTTTACATTTTTGTAATGTGATATGTTTACAATTTGATTAAACTAACTCTGTATTTGACTTTTGATCATCTGCCTCATTTAAAGTCCCAAACCCCTCTGTTAATGTATTAAATTAGGGATGGAGGCCTGTGTTTACACAGGCTTCATTTAAAGTCCCAAACTTTTGTTTTTATGACATTCTGACACTTGACACTTTTTGGGGACCAGTGCTAAAAAATATGCACTGCCACTGTACTAATGACACTGGCTGGGAAGGGGTTAACATCAAGGGCGATCAAAGGTTTAAATGTGTGCCTAGCCAGTGTTTTGGTGCTTTTACTAGGGGAAGAGATGGAATTTATTCCCTGCTTTGCAGAGACACAAACTCAATCCCTTCCCTCCTGTCAGAACAGCGATCTGCCTTGTTTACATAGTTCTGTGTCCCTGCCTGGCTGTCGGCGGATGCCGGAGGACATTGAGTACCCTGCATCCACAGATCGACTTCTGCTTTGTGAAGTCACAGCTATAGCGAGCTACGGCGCGCATGCGCTTCCTCTACCCAGAAGTGTCCGATCACATATACTATACAGTAAAACCTTGGATTGCGAGTAATGTGGTTTACGAGTATTTCACAATACGAGCTGTTTTTTTTTTTTTTTTTAAATCCTGACTCGATTTGCAAGCGATGTCTCATAAGACAAGCACGATTCAAGCCTCTGGGGTGTGCAGTACTGCATGTGGCCAGTTGTGCGGGGGCTCTGGTGGCGCTCAGAGACACTCAGAGATGCCCCGAGTGTCTCCGAGTGTCTCCAAGCTTTTTCGAGTGTCTCCATCGCCCCCCCACCTCTGGCCACATGCGGTACTGTGTACACTAGCGGCGACACTGGAACTAATTATCTGAGTTTCCATTGATTCCTATGGGGATACTCGCTTTGATATACGAGTGCTTTCGATTACAAGCATGCTTCTGGAAGGAATTATGCTCGTAATTCAAGGTACTACTGTATATACGTGATCTGGCGCACAGGTGGGGCCCTGAACTGCTTTAGGGCAAACCTGAAGCGGTTAAAAATATAGAAAAACATACAAAGTTTTACAAAAACATAAAGAAGTAAGACCAAAGTGACATGATAAGTGAGCATATCAAAGTTATTATCAACAAGCAATCACAGAAACGTCCATGGAGTCAGGACCCCAATGGGCCCAAGAAATAACAACAATCTAATGAAAGTAAACAAACAATAAAAATAATGTAAAAAAAAAGGGAATTTTTTTTTTCCAAAAGAGCGATAATAAAAAAAACCTCCAGCACACCCACAAAATATGTATACAATAATAGGCAGGGACCTGGAGGATTGGCCTTACACCTGCTGTAAAGCAAACTGAGCCTGTGAACCTCATAATCAAGCACACCCCGATAAAAGTAAGCCGGACGTGGTGATGTGACATATCTACTCACTTAGTAGCATCACTAGGGTTGGTGTCACCTGGTGTGGTAAAACATGGTGTCACCCCCCTCCCCATCTCCAGTATAGTCCTAGTATCTGATGGGTAAGTACTCCAGTATAGTCCTATCTGGATCTCCAGAATAAGTACTTTAGTATAGTCTCGGTGACTTATTGGTAAGTACTCCGGTATACTCTCGGTAAGTACTCCAGTATCATGCTCCGTCTGTCAGTCCCGGACAGTCCTCCTGGGGTAATACCAGGTGGGGAGGGGATCAGTACTCACAGGACAAGGTCCCGGAAGACGGTGTGCTGTGTCTGCTCCTCATGGCGGAGTTAGCAAATGATAGGGAGTCTCCCCCCCGGCTGCTGCATCCCTCCAACACACGCTGTCATGGATGGGGGTGACACCATCGCAGTCAGTTGTCACTTTCTACTTGATGGCGTCACCCCTCTGGCGGGTGTCACCCAGGTGAAGTCCGCACTGCCCGCACCCCCATAGCGATGCCACTGTGTCACGGTGGACATTTTAACTGAGGGCAGCTGAAGCCAGCACCCTCAGTTTCCGGGGAATTCTTGCGGCTTCTCTGCCCTCCGCAATACGAGTTCGCATATGTGAAGTACATAGCAAATCCGCACATGCGCAGTACAGTGGCATATACTGTAGCACATGCGCAGTATATATATATGAGTCTGTCCTCCTCCTGTCTCCGCCTGTCCTCTGCCCTCTTCCAGCTCTTTCTTTCAGCTCTTTTCCGCCCTCTCCCAGCTCCCCTTCACTCACTCACAAAAAAAAAAAGCCTGAAGACTCCTGGGATTTCTGACAAAAATATCCCAGGAGTCAACAGGAGCAGATGTTTCATATCCTTTGTCTATGCAGGCAGTATTTGCAGCTAGAAAATTCGATTTTTCTAATCTATTAGTATTTAAAGAGGGGGGACAATTCTGTTGGAAGGAAGTTTAAAAAGAGAGCGAAGAACCGCTTTAAGGTGTAACTGAAAGTAGAACTTTAGTCAGATAATTAAGTCCTGCTAGATCACTTCAGGCTGGCCCCTTTGGCAGGTATAGCTATGTAATGTAAAACATTAAAAATAAGTGCCTATACTGTGTAAAATCTACTAATACTCAATTTCACCCTGCTCTGCACATGCTCAGTTGCTCTCTATTCTTTGCCTAAAATCAGAGCCACTAGATCAGGGATATGCAATTAGCAGATCTCCAGCTGTTGCAAAACTACAAGTCCCACCATGCCTCTGCCTCTGGGTGTCATGCCTGTGGCTGTCAGAGTCTTGCTATGCCTCATGTTCTGCAACAGCTGGAGGTCCACTAATTGCATATCCCTGCACTAAAGGGCTGATCAGCTAAAAGGTTTACTGTCCCTGAACGGGAAGAAAGTAACAGGAATGACAAAGACTGTGTGAAGGGAACACAGATTATGGAGGGAGAAAAGACAAGCAGCAGATGTGACAGGACAAACTCTGCTGACAGGGAGTCACAAAAGAGATAGCAAGGACAGTGTCTTCTCATATCTTCCTGTCATTCTCTCCTTTCTCCCTCATCAGCAGCCTGTGAACTACCATCAAGGCTAGAAATGTATATATTTTAAGTGCAGAAAGTGACATAGTTTTGAGACCAATGAGAGAGTTTCCAATAAGGAAGTAACTGCTCTGGGCCTTAACAAAATGGCAGCCTCCAGCGCGGAGAAACAGGAGCAAAACTGGAGGCAATTTACAGCACACACTAATTTTAATAGCAGAATAATTCATTTGGAATGTATGTTCTTTTGTTAAAGAACATTAAGGGCACTTTTACACTGCCAGCGTTGTAGTTTTTGCAAGTGCTTTTAACCCCCGCTAGCGGCCGAAAAAAGGTTAAAACTGCCCATTAGGGCTCTCTTTCTAATGGACCTATTCATATGAAATATGTTTTTCCCCTGAATGGCATGTCGGTGTGCCATATGGGCCTAAACATTTTAATAGGGTATTAACTGGGGATTGGATTAATTTGGGGATTTAATGTTGTTTGTTAGAAAATGTCCTGGTATATTCCAATCAAGTTCTAACCTTTTCAAATGCAATATGTTTATTCCCTTCTATTTAATGGCAACTTTGGCATATGGGCTATTTTGCCAGTCTCCTGCATGGAGAATTAGTATCCACCCAGATCGAGGCGTGGTTCTTCCTGTTCATAACGCAATGAGTCAGTGTGTCGCCTGTGCCCCGGAACGACGTCAGCTTGTGAAGAAATGCGAGTCGGGAGGAGTGGCGTGCTGATGTCATTGTGCTGTGATCCCGAGGGGACGGGTGTTCGCTAGCCAGCCGGCTTTTTAAACTTGATGCTATGTTTTACGCTTCTTGTGTAAGTGCAACCTTTATTTTTAATAAAACCTGTGCATTTTGATTTACACTTTGGTGAGTTCTTTCCTTTTTGGGTAAACTTGACTGGGCCATGTCCATGGTAACTGGATCATCGAGTCTCCCTGGTTCGATTGGCAGGTGCCCTGCCCATCTAATGCAAGGAATCCATTTGTGAGCTGATATCTTAACACCTCCTGGATAAAGTCCCTGACTGGGTTAATAGCTGCAAGCTTATGTAGCTTGCCTTCCGGTAAGCACGCACTCTATGTGGTGGATGTTCACAAGTCTGTGGCGGTGTTTGGAAGTTGTTTCAAGTTTTTGAATCATTTAAGTTATGCACATTCGGGGAGCGTGTCCAAGATGGCCACCGGAGCAGACGTGACTTGAGAAAGCTATGAGCCCTTGTCCTGACTACCATCCTTTTCCCTGCAGAATACATTTACATCCTGACCTAAATGGGGGGGACTCCAGACGGGACTGGAATGTCCAAGGGGAGGGCTGCTATGGCTTCCCGCAAGACCCAGAACACCCCTAAAACGACCCCCAAGGCACGGCCTCCTCCCGCCAAGGCAGTCAATATGGCGGCTCAGACGGAGGACATCGATCCAGAGCTGAGGGAGCAGACTAACTTTGATGCTCTGATGTAGGCCATCGCCACTTGCCAGACTACCCTCACGGAAAAAAATTGAAAATATGCAGCTCGACATCAGCCTAATCCAGACAGATATGAACTGCTTCCGAACCCAACTGACGGAGGCTGAGAGACGCGTGGAGGATGCGGAGGACACGGTGCAGGCACATGGTGTCTCATTCCGCACACTGCAGACCAAGATAAAGACCCTAGAGGCACATGCAGAGGACGCAGAAAATCAGAATCTCAGGAATAACCTCCGCATCGTGGGGCTGCCAGAGGGAGTGGAAGGTAACAATCCCACAGTGTTCACAGAACACCTGCTGAGGGCTCTCCTCCCGCAAGCCCAACTACCGGAGTAGATGTTTATACTCCATGTTTTTTTTTAATGTTCCTTTTCCGTTTTTCTGATTTTAAGGCATGTAGTGCTGATTTCCCTCCACTAGAGGGAGTAGGTAATCCATATAACTGTGCTTGTGTGAGAATAACCATTGCAATGTCTACTGAAATGCTGATATAGGTGTACATGGTATTGACGCTGATCCGATGCCCCCAGGTTTCCCCTAAAAAAAGGTAATGGCTCCCCTTTAATGTCTTGTCTTGGAATGTTTGTGGTTTGAACTCCAAGATCAAAGATAGTTTGTATTTAACTACATTAACCACTTCAATACAGGGCACTTAGACACCCTCCTGCCCAGACCAATTTTCATCTTTCAGTGCTGTCGCAGTTTGAATGACAATTGCACGGTCATGCAACACTGTACCCAAACTAAATTTTTATCATTTTGTTCCCACAAATAGAGCTTTCTTTTGGTGGTATTTGATCACCTCTGCGGTTTTTATTTTTTGCTAAACAAATAAAAAAAGACCGAAAATTTTGAAAAAAATAACAGTTTTGCTTTTGTTTCTGTTTCACTGATGGGCACTGATAAGGCGGCACTGACAGACACTGATACGGCAGCACCGATGAGGTGGCACCAATGAGCGGGCACTGATGGCCACTGACGATGGGCACTGATATGCGGCACTGATGGGCACTGGTAGGTGGCACTGATGGGTGGCACTGATATGCAGCACTGATGGGAATTGATAGGCGGCACTGATGGGCACTCATGGGTGGCACCGGGTGGCACTGGTTGGCACTGATAGGCGACACTGATGGGCACTGAAAGGCGACACTGATGGGCACTGATAGGGTTGCACTGATAGGCGGCACTGATAGGCGGCACTGCTGGGCATTGATGGGCACTGATAGGCGGCACTGCTGGGCACTGATATGCGGCACTGATAGGCATCCGTGGTGGCACTGGCAGTGGTAGGCATTGGAGTAGGCAGTGATTGGCAGCTGCCGGGGCACAGATTGGCAGCTGCCTGGGCACATATTGGTATTTCCCTGGGGGTCTAGGGGGCATACCTGGTGGTCCAGTGTGGTGGGCATCCTGGTGGTCCTGGGCGGCTTCCCTGGTGGTCAATAGCTTTCGTCTCTTAATTTATTCTGAGCATGCGTGGCACTTTGTGCGTCGGATTTGTGTACACACACGATCGGAATTTCCGACAACAGATTTTGTTGTCGGAAAATTTTATAGCCTGCTCTCAAACTTTGTGTGTCGGAAATTCCGATGGAAAATGTGTGATGGAGCCTAAACACGGTCGGAATTTCCGACAACAAGGTCCTATCACACATTTTCCGTCGGAAAATCCGACCGTGTGTACAGGGCATAACAATACAACTGTAACCAGAAACCGAATTAACATAAACCAACTAACCCCTTAAAGCAGCCGATGTGACTCCGTGCCCTCCTGGGCATTGTTTGATTAATCAGGATTTCACTACAGGTCAGACTTGTCACCAAGCTTCACACATTAGTATACACACAGAACACCTTCTCACAATAGCAGGAGCTGATTACAATTAACAATACAAACAGTGATCTCCCCCTCTCCTCGGCCTAGTGGGCAACAAACTATAGTATGAGTAGACTGCTCGGCTCCTACCCAGTTCTAGAGGCCAATGTGATCAGCTCTCTCAACTAACATGTTGAGTTTAGAATCAAACAAACCAAGAATAGTCTTTACATATATCCTGAGAGATATTGTGGATAAATATTACTGTCCCATTTTAAGTAATCCAATCATATTCTCAGGGTTCATTCTTTTCTTGGTCACCCTGCGCCCAACAGTGACTCCCGTAACAGGCACCTACTGGACACACAACAGGGGGGCGGCTCCCCCGCCGATGGTTTGGGATGCCAATAAGGCCTACCCACGCGGACAATACCGCATGATTATCAACATAGGTTAGGAAAAACACCAGTCTTGCATTGGAGGAAGCAGAAAGACAGGCATGCGGTACAAGCCCAATTCCCTGCAGAAATACAACTAAAGTCATGTGACTCATTCAACTAAAGTCATGGTACCTCATTCAACGCTGTATCCTGGCCGAGGCCAACAAGGCCCAGGCCTAGGGCAGCACTTTGCAGGGGGGCAGCACGGAAAGAGTTCCCGCCGGCTTGCGCTACACCGTTAGTGTAGCGCCAGTCTTATGGGGCGGACTGGGCTGAGAGGCAAATTAGTCTAGCGCCCCCATAGCACTGCTTCCGGTATGCGGGCGGGCGGCCGGCATTCAGCAACTGTGGGAGGGAGGGGGCGCCACTTCTAATTTCGACTGTCCTATCATCCTGGACCACACACCTTCCTGACTGTGCTATATGTTTTCTGCTGCACCATTGGCATGGTTATATCTTGTCAGTCCTCTCCATAAAAGTATCAGAAATTTGTGCTTAAAGTAGAACTATAGGCAACACTTTTTTTTTCCATTTTGAATAGAATAAGGGAGGGTTATAGCCCCTGTCAGTTTATTTTTTACCATCCCTGTCCCATTGCAGAGATTTCATTTTCACTTCCTGCCCCATAGCTAAACAGGAAGTTAGAGGAAATCTATGTAAATTAAGGGAATCCATTGCCCCTCCAGGCCCTCAGAACTAGTCCCCACTCTAAAATTTTTGGGCGGGTCTTAATAAGGGGTGTGGCCTTGACAGGAAGGGGTGGGTCATATTTAAATTAGAGGGTGCACGAGTTTAGTCAGGCCTAGGGCAGCACAAAACCTAAATACACTACTGACCTCATTGTCTGTTCTCTTCAGTTTTTTTTGCATCTATTGTCTTCTTTGCTTTGTCTCCCAACCGACTTTGTCACATGCATCCCTTTTTTTCTATACAGCGTGACCACTATGTTCACTAATAGGGTTAACATGGTTGCCATGCCAATGAAATTGCAGTTACCATTTCCTGTAACTTGGTGCATTGTGCCGCTACGTTCCCTTGTTTTGACACACAGATGTCTTGTATCATGTGATCTCGGCAAGCACATGATGCGCCATGATCTCTCTGTGATGACGCATGACGTCATCGTGTCCTGTATTTCGCATGCGCCGGCGTCCCTATATAATCCAAGACGGCGCACCTGCTCCATGCGGATGTTGCCTGCTGGGTTTCTGTGTGAGACAAACGCGGCCATCTCTCCACTAAGGTATAAAATATGGCTTTTTACCTACGCAATTATAATTAATATACAATCTGCCCTTATTTTTTGTTTTTATCGTATAATAGCAAGGAGACTGGGTTTAATCCATTTCTCCTTATTCCTATCACCCATCTGATTTAATATAATTAATATACCTAAGCCATTACTACAATGGAGGCAATGCTTGATATATGATACATACTATATATCTTTGTTCTGCCTTCTTTTTTGTTACGCAAACTTATTTGTGTACCCCTTTCCATCTGTTTTGGAGGATTGTTTTCCCTAATAAGTGTAGCTATACTTTTTTATATTATTTTGCACGATTTTGGTGCGAGGATTCACTTTTTCTGGGGGACCCTTGTGAGGGATCTCTCAAGCCTTGAGGATTTATTTTCCTTTTTGGGTAACCTCCTCAACCTGGATACGTATATCCACATCCACTCGGCACCATCTTGAATCATCTCCTTTTAACACTATATTCTATGAATGTGGTATTGGTATGTGCACATATTATAACCATGATGTTTTCCATGTTTGACATTGTCCTTTTTGTTTTTCTGTAAATCTAGACTCTATCCGCTTGTCTGTTTCAGAGCATCTCCAATTATTGTCTCCTTCATACCCCTGAAGAAGGGATTTATCCTGAATCTCCCGAAACACGTCGGGCTATAGGAGAAGTGGACACTAAGTATCATTCTGTGCATGACTGTTGTCTTTGATCACTACAATGTTTTTTATCTAATACATTTTCCTATCTTTTTGAATAACATTTGTGTCTTCTAAAAGTATATATATATTATACTTGGGACAGTGGCCACAATAAATTGAGTTTTTTCTCCATAATGGTTCCCCTTAGAGTATCACACAAGCGGTGTATTGGTGGCACTGGAGTGGAAATTACAGTTGAAGAGAGCACAGGGCACTTTATTATAGCACATCACAAATTGCTTTGGGACTGAGCACTTTTTATGCGTATTCATTTGTTATATGATTATTGGTTTATGACTCAATTGGAGTATTAAATATTTGCTAGTAAAGTACGTGTATACCATTGCAAAGTATGTGTATACCATTGCAAGCGATATTTGCACGCAGGGATTAACCCTGTGGGCCTTTTTTAAACTCTAACACTATCTAAACTATGGAGAAAAAAACTACTAGCATTCTTAAAGTGGAGCTCCACCCAAAAGGGGTAGCTTCGCTTGTTTGCCTCCTCCCCCCCCTCCGCTGCCACATTTGGCACCTTATGGGGGGGGGGGGGAGCTTACTGTTTGGACCTAATTGGTTAAAAATAGGTCAAATGTGCATTCCCCTTTAAGGGGTTCACTCCAAGACACCACGGTCCTCCTCAATGTTTCTAGGATAATAACTCTCCAATTCCACACCAACCTTCAGGACTCCTCCAAAAAAAGCTTGGATAGTGTAGTACCATAAAAACACTTATTAAAACATAAACTTTATTAAAAGCAAAAGAATAAATCACACTCACAAGTATAGTGCACTCAGAAAGTAGTGCACCAACCACCTTAAAATTATTTTTCCATATATAGGTGCTGTGACATAAACCAGCATGGATTCAGCCTCACTTCCTGGTGGGCGTGCTGACATCACTAGGCTCTGCCCTGATGTATTTTGTCACACTCATGTGACTTTTTCATAAGGTTTAAACCAGGGGTGTCAAACTCAATTTCATCGTGGGCCACATTTGCATTATGGTTGCCCTCGAATGGCCAGTTGTAACTGTAATGCCGCGTACACACGATTGGACATTCCGACAACAAAACCGTGGATTTGTTTCCGAAGGATGTTGGCTCAAACTTGTCTTGCATACACACGGTCACATAAATGTTGTTAGAAATTCCGAACGTCAAGAACGCGGTGACGTACAACACGTACAACGGGACTATAAAAAGGAAGTTTAATAGCCAGTGCGCCACCCTTTGGGCTCCTTCTGCTAATCTCGTGTTAGTATAAGTTTGGTGAGAGACGATCCACGCTTTTCAGCCTCGTGTTTTTCAGTTCTTTACTGCTTGTTAGTTTGTGCTTGTGGGTTCATATCTGCTCTTCAGTGCGTGTTGTCAGTTCGTTCCTGTCTTTCAATGCGTTCTATTTAATAGTTCGTATCTGTTTTTCAGTTCGTTTTTGTCCGCTTGTTTCTGATTTTCACATTGTTCTTCTCAGATTCTTTCTGATTTTCAGTGCGTTCTGTTAGTTCGTTCTGACCAGCCGACCGTTTTCTAGCCATGTTGCGGGTACGTACTCGTCCTAGAGTTCATGCTGTGCAAGGGCTTGGTGTTTGAGTTCTTGCTTTGACCCAAGCCCAGTCCATGAACAGGGCGAGGAGGAGTTCATGGACGAAGAATTGGTTGCTCCAGCGTGACCAACTCTCTCATATGCCTTTGTTGCAGGAGATCCAGGAGAATAATCCTGATGATTTCAGGAATGATCTCCGGATGACGGACCCCGTTTTTCATCGTCTGTTGGCTTTGCTGTCCCCTTATATTACCAAGCAGGACACCTGCATACGCCAAGCCATCACTCCCGAACAAAGGCTCGTCGCCACCTTGCGGTGCTTGGCGATAGGGAGAAGTCTGCAGGACATTCAGTTCAAGTTCTCGACTGGAATCTCCCCCCAGGCTCTGGGAATCGTTATTCCAGAGACCTATTCTGCCATCATACAGGTCCTGCAGAAGGACTATATTAGGATAAGTTTTATCCTTTAACATCACATTCTATGTATTTAATGTTTGCTAATGTATTGTATTTATTTCATCATTCCCTAATTACCATGATTGTAATATGCTGTGAATGTCCTCTTTGTCCTCATGCATGCTGGAAGCTTTTAAAGTTCCTTTTTGACCTTCATGCATATTTGCCTTCACTAACCTCCCCAGCATGCTATCCTAGGCCCATACACACCTAGCCTAGTCACTTAACAATGTATTTTGTCAGCTGACTTTGCCCAACCCATACACACTATACATACCTCTTTTGTGGTCAGATTTATGGATGAATTCACCAAAGCATGTAGTGCGAGGGCCTGCCTGAATACTTTCAAATGGTACTGTTTAAAGTTTTGTTCTCCTATTATCTTGATGGGTAAATGAAGAATGTAAAAATGTGCTTAAATTTGTACAGTGTGTATTCATATTTTTGTATTATGGCGGGTAGCGTTGTGCTAACCTTCAGGGTTCTGGGTTCCTACTCACAGGATCCTCTTCCCTGGACCTGTAGAAATCTCTGCCAGAAACTTTTCGTGCCACTGTTATATTAGTACACCAAAGCCTGGATCCCAGAGCCCAGACCTCCAAGGAGAGACATTACAGGCAAAACCTTGTTTCTTCTAATCACGAGGCCTGGGTATCATCCATCTTAAGCGTTTTAGTATTGGCCCGAGGTATGGATCCGGTTGTATAGCTCATAGGTCCTCGCAGAGACCATCAAACCGAGCTTTCTTCTTAGCACATCTTCAATGTGACCAACCACCTTAGACACAGGCGAAAAAACGGAGGTACTCTCCATATGGGAGGGGTTATATAGGGTAGGAACTCATCTTGTAATTAGGGTTACCAGTGTCCAATCACGTTTCTGGCTCCGGCTTTCATCATCGTTGCTATTATCATGCACCTGCTGTCTCTCCACCATGTGCTCTCCTACTGCGCCGAAAGAGAAGGGGTGGGGAATACACTAGAAAGAAGGTCAGGGGCGGAGTTTCACGCATGCGCAGTGTATATAAAGCATAACGCGCGTGCGTCGTATGTACGATCCATGAGCGGAGGACGGAGTAGCATAAGCACCGATCGTGCAAACGAAGGTACAATTTTAACTTGGGGCATCAGTGGTTAGTGGTCTATACTGCTTATAGATTGAGGCCTATATTGGGACAAGATTAGGAGAGTTTAGCCTGACATTAGGGTTTGTCTTGTGTTGTGTCTTGCAGATAAAATGGATACATTTAATGACCATGACTTCCTCCCCAACTTCATTGATAAGTACTGGAAGCTGCCCTGTCTGTGGCAAGTGAAACACAAATTTTATAACAATGAACTAAAGAGGAAGGCAGCGCTGGATCAACTGTTGGAATTGGTGAAGCCGGTGATTCCCACGGCAGACATCAACTATTTGAAGTGCAAAATTGGTGGCGTGAGGAGCACATATAATAGAGAGCGCAAAAAGGTCCAGGAATCAATGAGATCAGGAGCAGCAGCAGATGACATTTATGTCTCGAGGCTCTGGTACTATAACAGACTGCGTTTTTTGTAAGACCAGAGTGAACCCAGGCCATCACTCTCAACCCTTCCTTCCACACTTTCTTCCGCACTTCCTTCCACATCAGATGAGGCTTCCGACGTACAACCTGGGTCTTCCACCCAGGAAGATGTGGAGGAGCCCAGCATGAGCCAGGTATAGCATTGTTCAACATATTTCTTGTCAAAAAATGAATGATGTTAACTAGATGTTATTATTGATCACTAATTTCTGATTTAACAAAGTGGTTTACATATCAATAGACAGTAGTAGCCCAAAATGATTGGGACAAGAATGAAAAATGCCGGGGTCAGAATTATAGTCTTTTCTATTTGTTAGCATTCAATTTGCAACAGTCATGAGCTCAAAATTGTGTGTGACTGATGACCAAAAAACTAAAACTATGTCCCATTTTCATACACAGGAAAGTCTCAGCCAGGAGGAGGCTGTGGAACGTGGCAGCCAGGAGGTGGCCGTGAAAAGTGGCAGCCAGGAGGTGGCCATGCCCAGTAGCCTGAACGAATCCCAGGTTCCTCCCCTCCACCTTCCAACAAAAAGGACCAGGAAGGCGAGGAACCTGGAGGAGTCAGTGACTAATTTGAGGATACTGCGGTACTCACAACCACCCCTAGTGTCCAGGAGTCCTTTGCGTGTACGACGACCAGTAAAATGCAAGTAATGGAGGAGGGCCAACACCTCATCTGTGAGGAGGTCATATTTCAGGCCCTAAATAAGGGGGTAAGGGGTGAACTCACCAATAAAAGCCACATCTGTGATTTGGACCATATGACTCCTCCACCACCTCCAGCAACACCTCCAACACCACAGCCATAGCCTGGAAGGAAGCATTCCAGAAAGTCTTGAGAGTGCTGGCCTGGGTTTGGTGTGGTCTGGCAAAAGACGCAGGCTGTTGTAAGACCACAGCCTCGGGACATACATATTATCTGCTGCTGCTCCTGATCTCTCGGAGTCCTGGACTGGATTGTGCTCTCTATTAAATAGACTCCTCAGGCTACCAATTTTGCCTGTCAAATAATTGATGTCTGCCCTGGGGTACAAAGGCTTCACCAATTCCAACTGTTTCTCCAGGGTTGCCTTCCTCTTTATTTTGTTAGGACCTCTATTAAATTTTTAATTTTTGTTTGGACAAATAATTGGCTATGTGTTTTACTTCAAAAATTACAGTTTGTTTGTGAGTAGGCAGGTACATTTCAAAAATACAATGTCAAATTAACAAGGGACACCAACCAACCTCTTTGAGGTTAATAAATACTTAAATAAAAGATAATAATGGTGTTGTGATAACTTGACACACAAATCGACAAAAAATATTATGGAGATCACTATAAAAAAAGAAAAAAAAAAGTTTTTCAGGAGATCTTGAGGAAAAAAAAAAGTAGATCACTATAAAAAAAAAATAAAGATTATTCTGGAGATCTTGCGGAAAAAAACAAACAAACAAAAACAAAGATTATTCAGTAGATCACAAAAAATAATAAGAATTCAGTTTGTGAGAACTGTGTGTGAATATCAGCAGCAAAGCAACTTCATTATTCTAGCATTATAAAGAAGAAGAGAATGCGCTGAATTGAAAGATTTAAAAATTTGCTGCGTGACGAATGTGCTATCTCCATTACGAACCCCAATTTTTTCAAGACCGAGTGCTTCCGTCTCATACTTGAATCCAAGCATGTGTGGAATTTGGTGTATTTCCGACAACAACGTTTTTTGTCGGAAAATTTGAGAACCTGCTCTGAAACATTTGTGAGCAGAAAATCCAACTGCAAATGTATGATGGAGCATAAACATGGTCGGACTTTCCGACAACAAACTCACATCGAACATTTCCAAACGGAAATTCCGATCTTGTGTACGCGGCATTAGACTATATAAATGTATCCAGGGCTTTCTTAAAAAATAGGTGAGGAACTCAACCATTACAGTGGGAGAGTCTTAAAGGGGCAATAAATACCAGGAGTGCATCATGTGCAGAGTTCAGGGATGCATTATTTACAGAGTGCAGGGTTCATGGGTGGGCTATGTATGGAGTGCAATGTTCATAAGTGCACTACGGTCAGATTGCAGTTTCAGGAGTGCTCTAAACACATAGTGCAGAGTTCAGGGATGCGTTATGTACAGAGTGCAGAGTTTAGGGATGCGTTACGTACATAGTGCAGAGTTCAGGGATGCGCTACGTACATAGTGCAGAGTTCATGGGGTGCGCTGTGTACAGAGTGCAGGGTTGAGAAATGCTCTACATACAGAGTGTAGGGTTTAGGGATGTGCTATACACAGTTTGCAAGGTTCAGCACTTTTTCACAGGCTGTCCACATCTCACTTCCATCCCTCCTCGGCTCTGATCTCTGCACCACTCTCCCTTATCCACCACCTCTGCACACATCTCCTTCCAGGGGCGTAACTACCACCATAGCGACCCATGCGGACGCTATGGGGCCTGCAGCCGAGTGGGGCCCAGTGAGGATAAGAGCACCGCCGGCACAGTCTCCAAGCCAGGGGAAGAGAGAGGAAAGGAAGAGGCGAGCTGTCAGCAGAGAGCTGAATTGCCCGATGTAAGAGCTTTCATTAGAACTTCCAGTGTTCCCGGGGCTCACGTCACATAGCTCCACCCTTTGGCCCGGTGCCTTTGATAGACAGAACGCTGATCCAATGCGGGACAAGTGATGTCATTAAAGGCGTTGGGCCAAGAGGTGGTGCTATGTGACGAAGACAGGAAATTCAAATAAAAGCTATTACAGCGGGCAATCCCGCTCTCTGCTGATCTGGGTGGCTTGCCTCTTCCTCTGCATAGGTGGGGCTGTATGGGGCACAGGCAGACCAGGCTGTATTGGGCACAGGTCAGGCTGTATGGGGCACAGGTCACGCTGTATTGGGCACAGGTCACGCTGTATGTGGCACAGGTCACGCTGCATTGACACTAGGGCAGCTGTGGGGGGGCTGTTTGCAGGGGGGCCCCATACAACATTTTGCTATGGGGCCCTGCTATTTCTAGTTACGCCCCTGTCTCCTTCCATAGCCCTCATCTCTCAGCAGTCCCCCCCACATAATCGCTTCATTGCATATCACCTTCCCAGTCCAGCTCTAGTACCTACTGGCAGAGTAGGCAGCTCTGCTTCTCTCTCTCACTTGCAGGAAGATCTTTGGTTGGAATTTGTGCACCCGGTCACAAATGGGGATCATTTGCAGCTTACTACATTACCCCACACTGCACCTGCATCTTCCTTGTCCCCGCTGTGAGTGCAGGGCAGACAGAGGTCTGTGAGAGCAGCTGAGAGGAAAGCTGTCCTTGTAAACACAGAAGGCTTTTGTGTTTACAAGTGACAGTGGTGAGTGGAGGGCGAGAGCCGGAGGTGGCTTAGCGAAGCTCTGTCATGTTTCAGCTGAAAAAAAGCCCTGGGTGTGAGGGTGCCATGAAATGGCCTGGCGGGCCAGATTCAATCCATGGGCCTTGTGTTTGATACATGTAGTTTAAACCCTGAGTCCCATCTCGATCCAGCGCTGTACCCTCTCTTCTCTCTCCCTGCATTTACAAGACACAGAGGCAGCAGCAGAAGCCATCGGCTCCTGCTGCTGGCAATCCAATCCTGTGAGCAGAGGGCGGGGCTGGGCTGTGCTGGTTGTGTCACATGCTTGAGACACCCTAGTAGGGACACTGTGGAACTGCACATGCTAATGCCTAAACCATAGCTCCCAACTGTCCCTGATTTCGAGGGACTGTCCCTGATTTGGAACAAAGTCCATCTGTCCCTCTTTCCTCCTCATTTGTCTCTCATTTTGGTCTGGTCTATATAGTTGTATATAAAACCAATAAGCCCTTAATTATATGGTATGAGCTGTAGGGAGCAGCAACCTTCCTAAAAATAGTGAGAATACCTGTCCAGTAGCATTAAATGCTGATTTACAAAGGGGCGTCTTCAAAGTCGTCCGACTCTGAAGCCACCCCGCACAGCATGACCTCAGCGTGGCTTGCAAAACATACCAAAAAATAACTGTTAACACTTTAGAACCCTCTTGGAAGCACTTACTTCAAGACACACACAGCCCAGCTCAGGATCAAACTCACAAATGTGCCTCCATAGCAAGCGGCTTGCTATGGAGGCACAAAAAAGGGGGGCCAAGAGTGCTGGCAGGGAACCCCAGAAGAGGAGGTTCAGGAACACTCTATACAAAACCACTGCACAGAACAGGTAACTATAACATGTTTGTACAAACGGCAACTGTCCCAACCTATAACTGGACTTAAAAGCAAGGAGCACATGGAAGGGCGACGCATGTCAAACAAACACAAAGAAAAATTCCCAGCTCAACTTACCAGCCAGCTTGCAAAAAACTGAATTATCCTGTTCAACAGTTCACGTTAAAAACGGGTTTGGTTTTTACACATTTGCAAATATATGTGTAAGCTGCAAATGCCGTGACAAGGCACTCCAGTATTATCTACAGTCCTAACGCTATATATTTTGAGAGTCTCCATAGTAGGAGTATATACATAATAAGGGATAGATTAAAGGAAGGTATGCCTGGAGGGAGCCCACCCCTCCTTAAAGGTACAGGGGGCACACTGGAAACCCAGCATATAGCAAAATGGCAGCAAAGGTGTCCAGTGCACCCCCTCACCAAATAGGCAAAAGTACAAACAAACAGCAACCTATAACTGGTCATAACAGCAAGGAGCACATGGATGGGTGATGCATGTCAAACAAAAACAAAGAAAAATTACCAGCTCAACTTACCAGCCAGCCTGTATAGCATGTTTGTTTTTTTTAATTAAAAAAATGACCTTTTATCTAAAACATTTTTGTGAATTGACTTTTACCTTGAGTTTATTAGCAGAGCCAATCAAATAATATTGACAGTGGTATAATAATTCTGAAAGTGGTACAGTAACCCTACAAAGCAGGAGAGAGAATATTATGCATCTTTGTGAATTGAGATCTGAGGTATGAGTTATGTAAGACATGGTATCAAAGAAAAAATTGACCAAACAAGAAAAAAAAAAAAAAAAAAAGCTGTTTAATTTGAGCCCCTTATACCTCCAGAATGTTTGGAAACCCTACTTTATGGCCTCACACAACTATGGTAATGGTCTTTATATAGGATTTCCAGACAATGTTGACCAGCCAATCTCAGCATGTTCTTATAACACAAATTCTTCACCGGCGAAGTGAGAACCACTTGTCAAAATGGTCAGTAGATCCAGAGATAGAATATTGGGCCAAAGATATGCCGACACCCTCTAAATGGAGATCTAATGTTTCCAGTGAAGGATACTGTTAATGCTACATCATACAAAAGACATTTTAAACAATGATACTCAAAGTGTGAATGCAGCCTAAGATACAATGTAGTGACCATAAATCAACACTGGAGGGTGACATTTCACATGTGAAGACCAAAAGTTAGCACTAGGAGACTGGTTACCCGTGGATGGTCAACTCGAGTTCTACCAAATAGTTATCATACACCTAATATTACCTAACCCAAGCCGCATTTCTAACTCATTTACTTAAAAAAATAAATAAATAAAAATGCTAATAGGTGTTTTTTTTTTAGTACAATAGATATTGTATTTTTTTTTCTAAACAAAAAAATTCCTTTTCTTTTATACTAGAATATTTTTTTCTTTCTGGTGAAATATCCGGGATATTTATTATAACAAAAAGTAAAAAATAATGCGTTTTTTTCAAAATTGTTGCTATTTTTTTGTTTATAGCACAAAGGTGCAGAGGTGGTCAAATACCACCAAAAGAAAGCTCTATTTGTGGGAAAAAAGGACGTCAATTTTGTTTGGGAGCCACGTCGCACAACCGCGCAATTGTCAGTTAAAGCGATGCAGTGCCAAATCGCTAAAAGTGCTCTGGTCAGGAAGGGGGTAAATTCTCCTGGGGCTGAAGTGGTTAACTGACAAATGTGTGGGCGTGCAATGCTGTACCCAAATAAAACTGTTGTCCTTTTTTTCCCACAAATAGAGCTTTCTTTTGGTGGTATTTGATCTCCTCTGCGTTTTTTATTTTTTGCTTTCTGCTATAATACATATCCAAAAAAAAAATTAAAAAAAAACAAATGTCTTCTCTTTATCAATTTAGGCCAATATGCATTCTTCTACATATTTTTGGTAAAAAAATCCCAATAAGCGTATATTGATTGGTTTGCGCAAAAGTTATAGCGTCTAAAAAACTATGGGATAGATTTAGGGATTTTTATTTTTTTAATTGTCTTTACTAGTAATGGCAAGGATCAGGGATTTTTAGCAAGACAAATCTGATCCTAAGTGACATTTTTTGGAGACTAGCAATACCAATACAGTGATCACTGCTAAAAAAAATTAACTAATCACGGTATAAATGACAATGGCAAGGAAGGGGTTAACATTAGGTGCGATCAAGGGGTTAACTGTGTTCCCTGCAAGTGTTTTCTAACTGTGTGGGGGATGGACTGACAGGAAGAACACAGAGATCGCTGTTCCTGATTACTAGGAACAGAAGATCTCAGTGTACTTCCTTGTCAGAACGGGATCTGCCTTGTTTACATAGGCAGATCCCCATTCTGCCTCTCTGTGGAGCGATCGGGGATGGTCGGCGGACATCGGGACAGCGGATTGGCTCCCGTGCCGCGTAGCGGGTGCCCACAGTATGTAGTGCACGAAAAAACGCACAGGCACCTTGTCTCACACAATAGAGCCACCCTGCCGCAGTATATATGCGGTGGGCGCTCTTTAAGTGTGTTAAACATAGTGCCTGGGGGGGTCCCCTTGGTCTGCCTGTAAAGTGGCGCATCTGTAGCATGCATAGAACATGCTGCAGCACAAATGACATTTCTAAAGAAAAAAAAAAAACAAAACGTCCGTTTTTTCCCCACAAATAGAGCTTTCTTTTGGTGGTATTTGATCACCTCTGCGGTTTTTATTTTTTGCACTATAAACAAAAAAAAGACTGATTATTTTGAAAAAAAACAAAACATTTTTTACTTTCAGCTCAGAGGCGTAACTAGAATCTTCAGGGCCCCGATGCAAGAAACCATTAAGGGCCCCCCCTGACCCCCGGATAGGGCTCTTTTCTCCGAGCCCGATGGCGGAACACCAGGGTCCGGTCGCAAGTGGGTGGCTGCATGTAAAGGAATAGATTTCTCCCCCCCCCCCCCGCTTCTCCTCCTCTCCCTCCCACATACATTCAGCGGCTGCAGGAGGAAAATGGAGAGATGGGTTCCTCTATGTCGGTGTTTCTCAATCTTTTTCCAGTCAGGGCACCCTTGAAGTGGCTGCACTGCAACCACCCTGCAACTGTGTGCATTGCATGCAGTTGCAGCATAGTGATGATGCATTTAAGGGGTTAAAACAGGCGGTCAGGAGGCAACATATTGCCTCTTTACCGGCTGTCAAATGCCTCTGAAAAGCGATCTGAGCATGGATCACTTTTCAGAGGAACAACATTTTTTTTTGCTGGTACTATGAACAAGCAAAAAAAAAAAAAAAATTGGTTCTAATGGGACACATATAGGGGGTCAGGATTAAAAGCGCATACATAAAATGTGCATATATACATGTAAACACACATACATACACACACACATACACATACATACATAAATACACACACATATAAACCAGTGGCAGATGGTGCTCAAAATTTTTTGGGGGGCGCAAGCAAACTGAAAAATTCTTTAAAAAACGCATCAGTTGCAGCCTCACTGTGCACATCAATTGCCACCACTGTGCCCATCATATGCAGCCACTGTGCCCATCAAACGCAGCCACTGTGCCCATCAAACGCAGCCACTGTGCCCATCAATTGCCGCCACTGTGCCCATCAAACGCAGCCACTGTGCCCATCAAACGCAGTCTCTGTGCCCATCAAACGCAGCCACTGTGCCTATCAATTGCCACCACTGTGCCTATGAAACGCAGCCACTGTGCCTATCAATTGCCACCACTGTGCCTATGAAACGCAGCCACTGTGCCCATCAATTGCCGTCACTGTGCCCATCAAACGCAGCCACTGTGCCCATCAAACGCAGTCTCTGTGCCCATCAAACGCAGCCACTGTGCCTATCAATTGCCACCACTGTGCCCTGAAACGCAGCCACTGTGCCTATCAATTGCCACCACTGTGCCTATGAAACGCAGCCACTGTGCCATCAAATGCTGCCACTGTGACCCCCCTGCCCGCTCGCAGTCTGCCCGGCACTTACCCTGTCTCGGTGGGCAGCGGGTGACGTCGACGAGCGGGGTCCTCCATGCGTCTCCTCCCATCCTCTCCTCCTGATAGGCATCCAATAGCGGCGCCTGTCGTTTCAGCTAATCAGGTGACGTGTAACAGACCCGAGCACCTGATTGATGGAGAGGCGGTTCAGTGTTAGGAAAGCGAATATTTATTCGCTTTTCTAACACACCTGGGTGGACTGTGAGTGCCAAGCATGGCACTCGCAGTTCACCTATTTTGAAGCTTTAAAACACCCCTGTCGATGTAATTGAGGCGCCCGGCGTCCAAAAAGGGGCCAGGCGTAGGGTTGCCACCTGTCCAGGATTCACCCGGACAGTTCGGGTTTTGAATCTTGTGTCCGGGTTTTAGTCCACCTGAAACCCGGACACATTATTCAGACCAGGCTGTGGCTCCCCAAGTAACCAAGATAGTCATACACAAATCTGTTTTGCCGCTGCAGGTGGCTGTTTGAGGGCAGGTTTGGCATCACTGAAGGGTGGGGTTTGTCAGAAACCATGAATCAGACTGAGACAGAAGTACAGTTAAATCACACTTGTTTAATAATAATAATAAAAAAGGTAAACAGAGTAAACATAGTCAAAACATAGCCAGAGTTCAGGAACTGGCATGGATGGTAAGACAAGCCAAAACGTCAGGGAGCCAGAGATGAGCGTAGTAGAACAACAAACAGGATCTGGAGCCAGAAGGAATGTCAGCCAAGCAAGTCTTTAACAGGAACACAGGAGAGTGTCTCTAGAGATGTGACCAAGGCGAAGGCAGAGATCATCTGGGCTGGATGGCTTAAGTAGGTAGGACTGACTAGCAGGATATCATCAACAGGTGAGTCACTGTGGAGAGAAAGGACCTGGCAATTAGCCAACAGCTGAGCGGCCAGCTTTGAGAAGGAAGGGCTGAACCCAGCCCTGACAGGGTGATGATGTCAGCAAGACCAATTTGGCCACACCCATTGGCACGCTATGTGCCCTACATTATTACTCCTCTTGGGGCTGCCAATGTGTCCCAGGTCTTTTATAATCCTATAGTGTTTACTGCAAAAAAAAATTGCCCTGTGCCGCAAAAGTGTTCGGGTTTGGCTTGAAGAAAAGGTGGCAACCCTAGCCAGGCGTCTGAATAGGGGGGGGGCAATGGCGGCCATAGATAGATTCACACTATGCATGAATCTATCTATTTGTGATAGAGGGGTGCCTGGAGAGAGGGGGCGGCGCCCATGGGCCCCTATGGATGCACCGCTACTACATACATACACACACATGCATATATACATAGATGCACACACACACATACATACAAGCACACACACATGCACATACACACACACATGCACATACACACACACACACACACACACATACATGCACATACACATAAACACACATACAGTAGATAAAAAAACGGCAGAACTTTACCTTAGCTCTTCCTGTCGGGTACTGCACTGTAGGGGGAGACAAAGAGCACAGCACACACACACTGCTTTCACTTTGTAATCAATGTGAGCAGCTCCCTGCACAGTGCCGAATACAGTTCGGCTTAGGATCGGGCAGCTTGTCTCCGGTCCCCTATCAAAGCAGTGTATACAGGGGGCCCTCAAGGGCCCCCTGCAGCAAGGGGCCCGGTCGCCATGGCAACCTCAGCGACCCCTATAATTCCGCCACTGTTTCAGCTATTAACCACTTTAAGACCAGGCCGATTTTTCAAACTTGTTGTTTACAAGTTAAAATAATTTTTTTTTGCTAGAAAATTACCGTATTTATCGGCGTATAACACGCGCCCGAAGTTTAGGAAGGAATTTTAAGGAAATAAACTTTTAGCAGGGAAGTTTAAGGAGAAAAACTTACATTTAAATGCCCATCAATGCAGCCTTATCAGTGTCCATCTGCAGCCTAGTCCATCATTGCAGCCTTGCCCAGTGTCCATCTGCAGTCTTGCCCAGTGCCTTTGCAGCCTTGCCCAGTGCCTTTGCAGCATTGCCCATTGCCTTTGCAGCCTTGCCCGGTGCCTCTGCAGCCTTGCCAGGTGCCTTTGCAGCCTTGCCCAGTGCCTTTGCAGCCTTGCCAGTCTCTTTGCAGCATTGCCCAGACGCTGATTATTTAAAATTGGCGCCGATCTCCGGTGACTGTGAGCGGAGAGGAGCGAGTGCCGGCGAGATACACAAAGCTCACAATCAGCGGGGATCGGCTTATAACACGCACCCGCGATTTCCCCCTGATTTTAAGGGGAAAAAAGTGTGTGTTATACGCCAATAAATACGGTACTTAGAACCCCTAAACACTATATATATTTTTTTCTAACATCCTAGCGGTCATTGCAATACTTTTTGTCACACCGTATTTGCACAGAGGTCCTACAAGCGCACTTTTTTTGGAAAAAAATTAAAAAATTTTAATTAAAAAAGAAGACAACAGTAAAGTTAGCCCATTTTTTTTTATATTGTAAAAGATGTTACGCCGAGTAAATTGATACCCAACATGTCACGCTTCAAAATTTTGCCCGTTCGTGGAATGGCTTCCTTAAAAATCTCCATATGCGACCCGCTCTACAGGTTGCATGTTTTGAGTTACAGAGGAAGTCTAGGGCTAGAATTATTGCTCTCACTCTAATGCTCGCGGTGATACCTCACATGTGTGGTTTGAATACCGCTTCCATATGCGGGCGCTACTCACGTATGCGTTCGCTTCTGCACGCGAGCTCGGCAGGACGGGGCTCTTTAGAAAAAAAATAAAACATTTTTTACTTATATTACTTTTTATTTTTTTACTGTTCTTTTTCAAAAAAATGTGTCACTTTTATTCCTTTTATGAATGAAAACATCCCTTGTAATAGAAAAAAAGCATGGCAGGACCTCTTAAATATGAGATCTGGGGTCAAAAAGACCTCAGATCTCATTTTTACACTAAAATGCAATGAAAAAAAAAAAAAAAGTCGTTTGAAAAATAAATAAATAGATGCCCCTTTAAGAGCTATGGGCGGAAGGGAAAATTTGACATCACTTCCGCCCTGCAATTGTATGGAGCCTAGTGGGGGTCGCCTTTCCCTCAGCTCCATGGCAAGCAGGGGAGAGGACATGATCGCCTCCACCGCTGTCGGCGGCTCCAGGAAGCGGCGAAGGGCACCGGAGAGCGGCGGGGGCCCCTCTCCCGCCACCGATAAAAGTGATCTTGCGGAGAATCTGCTGCTGAGACCACTTTTATCTCAAAGCAGACCGCCCGCTGAAGAAGTGGATAAAGGGGTTATGGCAGCTAGCTGCTGCCATTACAATGGTATTCCACTTCAAAATGCCGCCATAAAATGATGGCGGGTGGTCCATAAGTGGTTAAACATACCCAATAAAAAAATGTAAAAAAAACAAACTTAGGTCAATATGTATTCTGCTACATATTTTTGGTAAAAAAAATCCCAATAAGCGTATATTGATTGGTTTGCGCAAAAGTTATAGCGTCTACAAACTATGGGATATTTTTAGGTAGCTTTTGTTTACTTAATTTTTTTACTAGTAATGGCGGTGATCATTTTTACCGGGTCTGCGACATTGCTGCGGACAAATCGGACACCTAACTGACACTTTTTTGGGGACCATTAATACAGTGATCAGTGCTAAAAAAATGTCACTGTACTAATGACACTGGCAGGGAAGGGGTTAACATCAGGGGAGATCAAAGGGATAAGTGTGTCCCTAGGGAGTGCTTTCTAACTGTGAGGAGGGGTGCTTTGACTGGGGGAAAACAGAGATCCGTGATTATGATTAGCAGAAATGCAAGATCTCCATTTTCCCCTCTGGCAGAACAGCGATCTGCCTTGTTTACAAAGGCAAACTGCTGTTTTGCCTCTCCTCAGAACGATCGGCGGGTCCCAGCGCATCCGCTGGACCTCCTGATTGGCTCACGCGTGGCCTATACCCTGTGCACAATATCACATACAGGTATGTGATTTCGCGCAGTAGGGCCGCCCTGCTGTAGTATATCTGTGTGGGGTGGTCTTAAAGTGATAATGATCAGACTTCTGCTGACAGGCGTCCCCCCTGCACAGCCATTCAGTGGGAAGATCAGTGTACTGCTGTTTCTCCTCTTCCAGTTCTTTGAGCTCCTTATGCAGGTGCGAATAGAAGGTATGTGATCACTTATTAAAAAACAAATAGGGGGAAAAGAATGTATTTATAATGTATATACTATACACACAAATGTTTTGCCCTTCATTTCTCTTATATCCGAATGAGATGTTTTACAAGGTGATCGTTTACAATCATGTACTTTAAGTTTTTGGGAATGTCAAGGATACAAAGGACCTGGTTTTCATATGTGAAACCTGTAAACGCACCAACAGCCTAGTGAGTTCACCTCAATTATATTTTCTACTTTTGATCATCTATATAATATAAGATTATATTAGAACTATTTAATCCATGTTTTATTGATGTCAGAAGAAAACAGTTTAGCATGAAAAATATGCAGGAAAAAGTCAGTTCCACAGGCCCAGGCCTACTGCATGTGATGGGAAATCTGTCACTGATTCTTCAAGCTGCATCAATCACCAGTTCATATTAGTGTCATTCTGCTGCATAATACAAACATTTCAACTCCACCAATACCAGCTATGGCCATAAGAGGGCAGTACAGTAACACAAATTGCATCACTTCATTTACAATGGCTTCATGTTGTTTTATTGCTGCTGTTTAGATATCTATACAGAGACTGTGGCTGTTTGAAACTGTATGTAAAATCGTCACAAAGATTAAGAGTGCATTTTCCAATTTTTATATGAATTTATCTATTTGGGGTGGATTTACTAAATCTGGAGAGTGCAAAATCTACGGCAGCTGTGCGTACAAACTAGGGTTGTCCCGATACCACTTTTTTAGGACCGAGTACAAGTACCGATACTTTTTTTTCAAGTACTCGCCGATACCGATTACCGATACTTTTTTTTAATGTCACGTGACAGTGGTTTTTTTTTTTTTTTTTTTGGGGGGGGGGGGGGGTGAACGGTGTGTGTGTGTTTTTTTTTATTTTTATTTTTTTTTTTCATTTACATTTATTATTTTTTACAATTTAATTTTTTTTTATTCTTTATTGCACTGTGTGTGTTTTTTTTTTAATCAGCCCTGTTGGGGGGCTTTGGTGAGATATCAGGGGTCTTAACAGACCTCTGATATCTCCCCCTTGAGACAGAGAAAGAGACCGAGGATAGAGATTCCCCAGTCCCTTTCTCTGCAGCCTCAGCTGCACTGACAATGAATGGAGAGAAGACAGCGGCTCCTCTCCATTCATAAACTGACACATTGTAATCACAGGTGATTACAATGTTTCAGTTATGTGAATAGACAGAGTCAGCTGACTCTGTCCATTCACACAGCGGAGAGACAGCAGAACGGAGGGGACAGAGGAAGAGAGAGGGGGACAGCGGAAAGCCGGAACGGATGGGGACAGCGGAGGGGGACAGAGCAAAGAAGGAGGACAGCGGAGGGGGTCAGAGGAACGGAGGGGGACAGAGCAAAGAAGGAGGACAGCGGAGGGGGACAAAGCAACGGAGCAGGACAGCGGAGGGGGACAGAGGAACGGAGGGGGACAGAGCAAAGAAGGAGGACAGCGGAGGGGGTCAGAGGAATGGAGGGGGACAGAGCAAAGAAGGAGGACAGCGGAGGGGGTCAGAGGAACGGAGGGGGACAGAGCAAAGAAGGAGGACAGCGGAGGGGGTCAGAGGAACGGAGGGGGACAGAGCAAAGAAGGAGGACAGCGGAGGGGGACAAAGCAACGGAGCAGGACAGCGGAGGGGGACAGAGGAACGGAGGGGGACAGAGCAAAGAAGGACAGCGGAGGGGGACAGAGGAACGGAGGGGGACAGAGCAAAGAAGGACAGCGGAGGGGGACAGAGGAACGGAGGGGGACAGAGCAAAGAAGGAGGACAGCGGAGGGGGACAAAGCAACGGAGCAGGACAGCGGAGGGGGACTAAGGGGGATGAGGTGACAGTCAGCGGTGATCGTGTGTGGGGGAGTTACCGCTGTGTCACTAAAGCAGCTGAAAGCCGCGGGGGGAGAAGCTTGTAACTCCCCCACACGCCGATCACTGCTGACTGTACAGGTATCGGGGAAGCATCGGGAGCATTTGCCCGAGTACAAGTACTTGGGCAAATGCTTGGTATCGGTGCCGATACCGATACTAGTATCGGTATCGGGACAACCCTAGTACAAACCAATCAGCTTCTAACTTCAGTTTGTTCAATTAAGTTGTGACCAGAAACCTGGAAGCTGATTGGTTTCTCAAAATTCACCAAATTTTGCACTCTCAAGTTTTAGTAAATCAACCCCACAGTGCCCCAATAAACAGTAAAGGACCATTTTTGGATTTCCCTGACTTTATAGGCAATTTTTCACATTTCTAGTCTGAAAATAATTTAAAGCTGACCTGGAGGTATAATCTTAATTGCATAGTTGCTTTGGATCAATGTAAGTATGCATATCTCATACATGATGGACCTCTGGAGGAACTGAGCAGTACATGTGGGCATTACTTAGGATGGTCTGCAGCAATGGTGGCTGGTGCTCCATCGGTGATGGTGGTGGGGGGGGGGATTAGGTGTCAGACAGACCTGCCCACGGACCCCCATCATCACACCATACTCACGGGCCACCACTGGTCTGCAGGCAAATACAGCCACTCCACCAGACTGACATCCACACATCAAGGCATCTTGCAAATATAACTGCTCCCATGTTATGTTAACTCCAGAGCCGGCCCAGTTCTTGCATCAGCTCTGAGAACTCTTGGGAGGAGTAGTGAGGCTGGTTCCTCCCACTACTTATGATCTACCTGCATTCAATAGAGAAGCACAGAGAGCCAGTGGTGCCATTACTGGTTTCTATAATAGGGTTTGTAATGAAATCAGAAAGGCTTTAGAGAAAAATATAAGTAGCCTGTTGATGAGGACGGAAAGAAGGAACCAGGGAAGGCAAAATAGAAGCAGATTAAACTTCAGCTTTAAGAGCGGAGATGGAGGCAGTGGAGACATTAGCTAGTAAAATTCTATTTTGGTGGAATTGTTTTTCAATGCGTCATTTCCCTTTGTGGATATATTTGGCCAGGGCTTACCTCACACTGCGCTACTGGGACGGCGCTGACATTCCACCCCGAGATGTGAAGTCATTACCGCTGTAACGATTCCACATGTCTGAGCGCCAAACACACAATGTTCCTGACCCTTCACTTAGGACACGGCAGCGGTGGCTGAGTTCCTGGGTCTAAATTGCTGGTCCAGCAGCAAATCAGATTTCTTCAGCATGAGAGATTTCCGCACGCTGAGCCGTGTATTTGGGGTCACTATGGTCTTTGTGAATGCGTGTTTATTATTTCTGCAGCTTATAAACAGTTTACAAGCCACATGTAGAGGGCTGATTGGAAAACTTCTAAGTGCAAAGTTAGAAGGGTATTATTTAGTTGCTGTAAATGTGTCCATACAGCGTGGATTGTGTACTTCTTGACACAGGTTCCGAAAATCTGATAAATCCTCTGATAAACACCATCCTAAATCCAAAATACTACATACTGTAAATCCACACTACAAGTTAGGCGCTGGCCTAAAATGACCCCTTGCATGACAGTATGAAATAAAATCAGCCAGCAGTCAATTAATTAAATTCTCCCAGACTTAGGAGAATAAAATACACCGTGGCTTAGTAGTTAGAATGTCTGGTTGACAGTACTGAGGTCCTTGTTTCAAATCCTAGCTAGGTTTTTATCTGCATATGGTTTGCATGTTTTCCCTGGGCTTACTGGTCCTAGTATGTGTATGTATGCAGGAGAGATAAGGACCTTAAAGAGGAGCTCCAGTCTCCCCCAAAAAATTAAGTCAGCATCTACAAATACTGTAGCTGTTGACTTGTAATATAAGGACACTTACCTGCCAGCAATGTCCTCACCCAAGCCGATTCGTCAGTCGGCTTCGGGTCCAGGCATCGGCATCTTCGCTAAGGGAAACTGTCAGTGAAGACTTGCGGCTTCCAACTGCGCATGATTGGCCCCGCAGTCTTCTGGGACCTGTATAGTGGTAGTGTTCCAGAAGGTTAGAGGGAAAGGAAACTTCTGCTCAGATCGCTGCGGGGAGCAAAATCAGGTACCCGATCCCACCCCCCCTCCCAGAAAAAGGAGGAGAAAGAGCGAAACTTCCCCTTTTGAGTGAGGTTCCACTTTAAATTGTGAGCTCCTTGAGGGCAGGGTCCGGTGTGAATGTAAAGTGTTATGTAAATTGTTGGTACTATATAAACAACTGCAAAATAATGCTCATTTGTCCAGGGGAGTATGATAAAAAAAAAAAAAAGTATTACTGACCCTAAAGTATAATGCCTCGTACACACGATCGGACTTTCCGACAACAAAACGGTGGAATTTTGTTCGAAGGGTGTTGGCTCAAACTTGTCTTGCATACATACGTTCACACAAATGTTGGCCAACGATTACGAAGGTAGTGACGTACTAGACGTACTACGTGGTTTTTCAGCTCTTTAGCACCACCCTTTGGGCTCCTTCTGCTAATTTCGTGTTAGTAGAAGTTTGGTGAGTGTTGATTTCTGCTTTTCAGTTTGTTTCTGAATGGCTGATCGTCAACCAGACATCTTGCGGAATCGGAGAAGATAACGTGTTATTTATTATTGGCCTTGGAGTTATTGCTTTGACATCATTTTTTTGGTTGAATAATGATTTGATTTGGTATATTTTCTATATTTTTGGATGCATAGAATGCACTTTTTAGTTAAGTTCTATTGGCAGATAGCATGTCTAATTGTATTTGTTTTTTTTTTGTTTTTTTAATGCACAATAAAAAAATTATGGAGAATACTACTTGGCTATGTGCTTTACTTCAAATGACAGTTTGGGAGTAGGCAGTTACAATTTAAAAAATACAATGTAAAATTGACAAGGGACACCAAGATAGTTGTATCTTTGCTCTTAAAAACTAGGGGATAATGGTGTTGTGGTAACTTGCACAAATAAAATAAAAAAAATAAAAAAATGTTATTCTTGATATTACTAGAAAAAAAAGCCTTTGAAAATGTATTTGCAATAACTCCATCAGTATCACCAGCAAAGCAGCTTCATTATTATCCCATTAAAGAAGAAGAGAATTGTGCGCTGCATTTGGAGATTTCATAATTTGCCACGTCATGAATGTTAATTCTCCATTACAAACGCCAGTTTACAAGACCGACCGCTTCTGGCTCGTCCTTGCTTCCGAGCATGTGTGTTTGTTCTTTGGACTTTTGTCCGACGGACTTGTGTACACACGTAAAGTCCGACAACACACTTTTTTGGTGGAAAATTTGAGAGCATGCTAGCCAACATTTGTTGGCGGAAAGTCCGCCAACAAATGTCCAATGGAGCATACACACGGTCAGACTTACCGCCAACAAGCTCACATCCAACATTTCCCATTGGAAAATCTGATCGTGTGTACGCGGCATAAGAACTCACCCAAGTTCTACCGCAATAAAAGGTTGATGGGCTGTGTGTCAGTGCTCTGGCTATCCCGTCCAACATGAATCCATAGAAATCAAAATCTGGCACACGATCGCTCCTTCTTATGAAATTTTATTTTGCACTGAAGCAGTTACAACACCTTTGAAATGCCAACACGTTTTGGCCTAAGCCTTCCTCATAGCTATGAGGAAAGCTTAGGCCGAAATGCGTTAGTATTTCAAAGATGTTGTAACTGCCTCAGTGCAAAATACATTTCATAAGAAGGAGCGATAGGTGGCGGCTTTTGATTTCTATGTACTGACCCTAAAGTGTATGTAAATTCTACAAATGATCTTCGTACAAAAAAACCTATTGATCATGTCAGCAATTCAGATCTGTCCTGTGTCTTCTCCACACTTCTTGCCTAAACCCAAACACATTCCAAGTTTATATCTTGGACTACAGAATGGTTAGCCTTTATGTAGTAGAGATCTGAGTGTAGGAGCATCTGTGTAGTTTGGGAAAAGACAACTAGGCAGGGCTGATACCACTCAGTCCAGTAAAATGCTGTGTGTTGTCAGCCTTCAACAGCTGAGTTCAGTTCTGAAAGATTAATAGGTATTCTTCTGTACTTGCAGGGTTTTTAAATGTTAACCGCTTGCCAACCAGCCGCCGTTATTATCCTGCGGCAGGTCGGTACGATCCTGTGAACCATTGTAGCTATACATCGGCTCGCGGGATTGGGATAGCAGGTGCGCCCGCTGCACTGTAGGGGTGCCGATGCTCGTGGCCAACGGTCGAGATGACCACCCGCCAGGAGCGAGACCACCTGCCACGAGAGGCAGAACAGGGACGTGTGTGTGTAAACACACAAATTCCTGTTCTGTGAGCAGTGACAAATCGTGTGTTCCCATTAGCTAGGAACCACGATCTGTCATTTCCTCTAGATCAGTCCCCTCCCCCTACAGTTAGAAACACTAGTGCTAGTGTTAACCCCTTCCCTGCCAGTGACATTTTTCCATAATCAATGCATTTTTATAGCACTGATCGCTGTATAAATGCCAATGGTCCCAAAAATGTCCCCGATATATCCGCCATAATGTCGCAGTCTCGATAAAAATTGCAGATCGCCGCCATTACTAGTAAAAAATATACTAATAATAAAAATGCTATAAATCTATCCCCTATTATGTAGACACTATAACTTTTGCGCAAACCAATCAATATACGCTTATTGCGATTTTCTTTACCAAAAATATGTAGAAGAATACATATCTGCCTAAACGGAGAAAAAATTAGCTTTTTTTAAAAAAAAATGGGGATATTTGTTATAGCAAAAAGTACAAAATATTGTGTTTTTTTCAAAATTTTCGCTCTTTTTTTTTTTAATAGCGCAAAAAATAAAAAACGCAGAGGCCATCAAATACCACCAAAAGAAAGCTCTATTTATGGGAAAAGAAGGACGTCAATTTTGTTTTGGGTGCAGCGTCACACCACCGAATCAACGCAGTGCCGAATTGCAAAAAATGGCCCGGTCATTCAGCAGCCAAATCTTCCGGGGCTGAAGTGGTTAAAAGATGGGGAAATGTGCGCGTATTTGCAAGTATTTGCAGTACCTATTCTTCACCATAAGATGTCCTCAATTTTCCAGGTTAATAAAGCATCATCCAACCCAGGAGACTGAGGACATACAGGAGTTTGTAAATTTTAAGCATGTTCATTCAATTTTCTAATCGTTAGTGGGGTCAAATTGACTTGACTTTTTTTTTTTTTTAACATAAAGATTGACTTGACTTTTTGAATTAACAAATTTCTATCAGTATATGTGATTTTCGTTCAGGAAAGTCCATTATTTACGAAATAAAAAAAATAAACACAAACAAACGTTTTTTTAAATAATTTCAAATTACATTCTCCAATTCATCGAATGTACTGATGAGAAATGTTGGATAAATATTAGTATAAATATTTTGTATAAATATTTGTTCGAATATCTACTTATCTATGGCCAGCTTAATGCAGCCATGACATCTAAGGACAGGTACCCTGCAATATATTTATTTTTTATTTTTGTGTTTAACTATGTCCTGGCTATTATAAATTAAAGAAAATGCAAAACCACTATGCTTTTTTTTTTTAACTCTGCAAGAGTAAACTAAGAATATATATATATAATATATATATATTTGCCCGCGGTTCTACTTGAAGCCTTGAGTATAGCCATAACATGTCGATGGGTTGTATTTATAGAAGCACACAGCTGTAAAGCACAGAGCTTCCCCTGGCGAGCAGGTGGAGGAGACAGCCGTCCTTCGTTCAGTGACAACTGTCTGGGCTCCGGGGACAGCTGTGTACACACACAGTCCTGGGGGGATACATATGCTGCCAGCACCATGACAATGAGGGGAACTGTCACTGTCAGGGGACACATAGTACTCGTGTTTCTGCAACTGACATTACTTCCAATGCATTATTCTTCCTTCTCTTGCTGTCTAAAGACTCATTCTAGGTATGCAAGAGATCTGTAGACCAGTACAAGAAAAATCCCTTGTTATCTGCACGCAGAACACCAATTACACACAGTGGTGGGACACGGTTCTTTAACAGCCAAGGTGAAAAGGCCAAAGTGCCCTCTACCCCCAGAATGAGCAGTGAACGACTTTAACAGCATAGGTTGCAGATCCTGCCCATTTTTCACCCTAGGGCCCCTTTCACATGGGTGGACTGATTGGACCATTCATTGCCCTCTATAGAGCTGCGGATGTAAACTGTGTCAGTTTACACCTGCCGATATCCAATCTAATCTGGTCCACTAAAAACAAGTGGAAGGGGGATCCGTTCCCCATTCATCTGGCAGATCGGATCGGATGACACAGACAGAGCCCCTTTACGTCCGTCCGCTCATAGAGAAGAGCGGGCTGTGTATGTGTCTGCTCTGCATAAGCAAAGTGGACATGGACCAGCCATTAACCTGCTCAGCGGATAGATTCCCCACAAGGCTGTGAGAGTCAGTGAGAGTCTCTGTCAGAGAACTCACATAGCAAACGCCCTCTCCGTGCAGCAGCAGCTAATTCCCGTTCCGCTAATGCCAGTACGAATGCGCAGAAGCTCAGACAGAGACAAGCGAGATCCAGAGTGAGCATGCACACTGGCACATCCACGCGACCGTGTGTGCATTAGCATGCACTTGCGCACACACACGCACCCACCAATCCTGGCGCACAGCGCCCTATATAAACGGAGAGTCTGCCTAGTGTCAGTGCTGGATCGTCTTCAGCTTGTCCTTGTGTTCCTGATTGCTGTTCCTACCTGTTGACCTTGCTCCTGAAGACGCGGCTTCCTTGACTACTCTCCTGGATCACCCCTGCCTGTTCTTCCGCTTCTGCTCTCGATACAGACCTTGGCTTGGATTAACGACTACGGCTCCACCTCCTGATTGTGTACCTTGCTGCCTGCCCGTTGCCAACCTCTGCCTGTCCCTGACTACGGTTCTGCCTCCTGATTGTGTGCCTCGCTGCCAGCCTGTTGCCAAACTTTGCCTGTTCCTGACACTGCAGTTGATCCTGAGTCCATACTTACCTACCTGGCTCCCGCTGAACAAGTCTGGTGATCAGTTTCCACGTCTTGTCCAGAGAGGTTCCTGTATCTCCAAGCTTCAGCCTTCTGTCTGCAGGCACCTGCACCCTTTTGTTGCCCAAGCAGTCCCTGTCTCCACTACCAGGGGTGCTTGTACCGGAACCATGCAAGAGGCCACCCTCAGCATTTCGGGCTCCGCTGTAAGGTACGGGACAGTCTCCGAGGCCCTGCTGCCAATGTCATCTGTAACTTGCGACTGGGAAAGAGAACCTGTATTGCTATGGACTACATAGATGCTTTGTATGCTGTATTTGGAAGAGTGGAAACAACTGAAGATCTGATGTACAAATTCAATCACACCCACCAACAGAAGGGAGAGAGCCTCTCTGGATACATCTCTCGCTCGAGTAGACAGAATGTTACACCAGATTATTCTTAAAAAGGGCATCGATCCCAAGGATGCTGACCAAGCTCATTTAGATCGGGTCTTGCAAGGGGCCCGACTGAACCATCCTATTGTCCTAATGTTACTCCTTAAGGGAACCAAGGTGGTACCCACGTATCCTGAGTTTGTAAAAAAAGTACAGGAAGAAGAAGTTCTACTGGAAGAAAAGAGTCAAGGAATGAGAGAATTGAGCTCTATTGCTACTAAGAGGGAGAAAGTAGTTGCCCAAACTGCCCATGTTGAAGCAGGTTTTTCGGATGTGGACAGTGAAACCGATTCAGAGCAGGCTGGGCTGGCAGTCCCGGATACTAACAAACCAGTTGCTGAACTCAGGCCGGCTGAATTGATGACCCAGGTAGCCCAAGCCCAAACTCAGATGTATCATGCTTTAATGCGGATAATGGAAACCCAAGCAAAGGCTCAAGAACAGGGATTTCATCAAGGGGGATCAAAGCTTTACCGAGTGTGAGAGAAGAAATGTTATAGTTGTAGGGTTTATATATATAGTTTATAGGGAAATTGGACACTTCCATGCTGAATGCCCCAAGGCTGAATCAGTCCCCGACTACTCACTGAAGTTCTAAAAGCATTACAGAAGCTGCTCTTCCAAAAGCTGGCGGGAAACTCCAAGGGACCTCAGTGAAGGAGCTAGTTGAGACTCCCAAGGGAAAACTGCGCTCCAAAGCTAAAAGAACAAAAATAGACCCTCAGGGAGGGAAAGACAGGCACGAGAAATCAATGCACACCCTTCTGACCGAGTTACTAAACTGACTCTACCACACTCAAAAAAGCCTATTAGGGCCCAGACTATAGTCACCAGCCAGAAATCTGCCAAAGAACTTATGCCGCGTACACACGGTCGGACTTTTCAGCTACAAAAGTCCGACAGCCTGTCCAACAGACTTCCGGAGGACTTTCGGCAGACTTGCGGCGGACTTGTGGCAGACTTTCTAACGAACGGACTTGCCTACACACGACCACACAAAAGTCCGATGGATTCGTACGTGATGACGTACACCAGACTAAAATAAGGAAGTTCATAGCCAGTAGCCAATAGCTGCCCTAGCGTGGGTTTTTGTCCGTCGGACTAGCACACAGACGAGCGGATTTCGGGGTCCGTCGTAGTTACGACGTAAAGATTTGAAGCATGTTTCAAATCTAAAGTACGTCGGATTTGAGGCTAAAAAAGTACGTTGAAAGTCCGGAGAAGCCCACACACGATCGGATTACCAGCCAGCTTTAGTCCGTCAGCGTCCGTTGGACTTTTGTAGACGAAAAGTCCGACCGTGTGTACGCGGCTTTAGTCTCTGACATATAGTTTCATCTGAGGGAGTAGCCACTGATCCTCAGAAGTTGGAGGCTGTCACCTCCTGGCCTCGTCCCAGCACCGTCACTGTATTGAGGTTGTTTTTGCGTTTCTGCTCCTACTATCAAAGATTTGTGAAGAATTTCTTGCAGATTGCCAAGCCTCTGAATGAGTTGTTGCAGAAACAGATGGAAGGGGACCGGAAGAGAGCTCATCCTGGAGGTCCTAGGAAGGCCCGGGGGTCTATTCAAGAACAATGGACCAGGAGGTGTGAAAGGGCCTTTGAACGACTCAAGGGAAGCCCGATTGAAGCGCCTGTGTTGGCCTATGCTGAGCCCTCAAAACCTTATGAATTACATATGGATGCTAGCAAAGATGGGCTAGGGGGAGTGTTATATCAGGAGGCGGAAGGGAAGCTTCGTCCAGCTTGTTCAGGAACCGATTTTATTGGCCGTCAATGAGGACTGTCATTACTGTCGTTCTTGCATCTGGTGCATTCAGAGAAAGACCTTGCCAAGTAAGGCAGCCCCAATGGGCCATCTACAGAGTCAGGGACCGATGGAGTTGGTGTACATTCATTTCTTATGTTTGGAACCTGACCTGAGTGGGTGGAGTAATGTCCTAGTTGTGACAGATAATTTTTACCTGTTATGCTCAGGCCTTCCCCACTAGGGATCAGCAAGCCAATACTGTAGCCAAGACCCTGGTGGAGAAGTTTTTCATTCATTATGGGCTGTCTCAGCGCCTACACTTGGATCAAGGTCGAGACTTTGAGAGTAAACTCATCCGAAGATTGTGTGAGCTCCTGAATATCCAGACGTCAAGAACTACTCCTTACCACCCTCAGGGGGATCCACAGGCTGAACGCTTTAACAGTACTCTGTTGAACATTCTAGGGACCCTTCCTTTGGAGAAGAAGCAACATTGGGGAGACCACATTTCTGCAGTGGTTCATGCCTACAATAGTACAGCGAATGATTCAACCGGATACTCCCCCTACAGGCTGATGTTTGGAAGGGAAGCTTGCTTGCCGGTGGATTTGGCATTTAGGATGTCACTAGATCACACATCTCAGGCTTCCTACCAAGGATCGACAGACTTTGGAAGAACCTAAAGACTGCTTATGAGAAGGCTAAGGAAGCGTCTACCACCAGGAAGCAGCAGAACAAGAAAAGCTTCAACCTTAAATTGAGGGTTCAGGACCTGCAACCTGGAGATTGGGTGCTATTGCACAACCTAGGAGTGCCCTTCTCAGAGACCTACCAGACTCTTACTCCAAAGTCTAGGAGCTGTCGGGCCGTGAACCCATGCCTCCAGATGAGTAGAGTGAAGAGGAAGAACTAACCCTTGATTGTTTATGGGTCCCCCCCGAAGACCACCCTGCCACATGTCAGACCCCGGGAGGGAACAAGAGAGTTACGATAGAGTCCAATGACCATCTACGGGCACCTGAGGTGATAGAAATCCCACCTCCCCATGGTGTTGAGGTAGAAGGTGAGAGGGTCCTTGAAATTCGGGAGGAACCTGAACCTAGTCCTGAACTTGAACCTGAACCTGGACCTGAGCCTGAGCCTGAACTAGAACCTGGATGTAGTTTCTGGGGAACAGAGCAAGGACCAGATCCATTGGAGAACATCTATTCTAGGTTGAGACAGAAGATCTGCCCTCCCAAGAGATTGACTTACAACACCTTTGGGGAAAACTCTGAAGAACTTATTCCTACCACTCAACGCTCTAGTCACGCACTTGCCTCCTTTATCGAACCTTTGATAGAGGATGACCTTGATCCACCTCCTGACACTACTGGGTGGGCCACTAATCTATTACTGGCCTGTTCCGAAATTGATATGACTTTACCTGAAAATGTTTATAGTTTGCTGCTAGAAGATGCTTCTTTGGGTCACTTGTTTGCTACTGAAGCTTCTGGTTTGTGACATAACAAATTTTTACTTCTAAGGATGCAGTAAAGTGATTTTACAGGTTGTGTTCTGTCTTTGGGGACCAAAGACTTTCAAGTGGGGGGAGGATGTAGCGATGTGGACTACAGTCATAACATGCTACAATTCCCCATCATTCTTTACCTATGGACATATCCCTCTAGTGCTGGGGATATGTCATCACATCTGTGGGCCCGACCAGAAAGGATTGTGGGATTAGTAGTCTTTTAGACTGGCGTTTCATTTGCGTGATATGACATGTGGACTACACATCCCAGGGATATATACTATATATATATATATATATATATATATATATATATATATATATATATACAGTGGGGACAGAAAGTATTCAGACCCCCTTAAACTTTTCACTCTTTGTTATATTGCAGCCATTTGCTAAAATCATTTAAGTTCATTTTTTTCTCATTAATGCACACACAGCACCCCATATTGACAGAAAACACAGAATTGTTGACATTTTTGCAGATTTATTAAAAAAGAAAAACTGAAATATCATATGGTCCCAAGTATTCAGACCCTTTGCTCAGTATTTAGTAGAAGCACCCTTTTGATCTAATACAGCCATGAGTCTTTTGGGGAAAGATGCAACAACTTTTTCACACCTAGATTTGGGGATCCTCTGCTATTCCTCCTTGAAGATCCTCTCCAGTTCTGTCAGGTTGGATAGTAAATGTTGGTGGACAGCCATTTTTAGGTCTCTCCAGAGATGCTCAATTGGGTTTAAGTCAGGGCTCTGGCTGGGCCATTCAAGAACAGTCATGGAGTTGTTGTGAAGCCACTCCTTCGTTAATTTAGCTGTGTGCTTAGGGTCATTGTCTTGTTGGAAGGTAAACCTTCAGCCCAGTCTGAGGTCCTGAGCACTCTGGAGAAGGTTTTCGTCCAGGATATCCCTGTACTTGGCCGCATTCATCTTTCCCTCGATTGCAACCAGTCGTCCTGTCCCTGCAGCTGAAAAACAGCCCCACAGCATGATGCTGCCACCACCATGCTTCACTGTTGGGACTGTATTGGACAGGTGATGAGCATTGCCTGGTTTTCTCCACACATACCGCTTAGAATTAAGGCCAAAAAGTTCTATCTTGGTCTCATCAGACCAGAGAATCTTATTTCTCATTGTCTTGAAGTCCTTCAGGTGTTTTTTAGCAAACTCCATGCAGGCTTTCATGTGTCTTGCACTGAGGAGAGGCTTCCGTCGGGCCATTCTGCCATAAGGCCCTGACCAGTGGAGGGCTGCAGTGATGGTTGACTTTCTACAACTTTCTCCCATCTCCTGACTGCATCTCTGGAGCTCAGCCAGAGTGATCTTTGGGTTCTTCTTTACCTCTTTTACCAAGGCTCTTCTCCCCCGATAGCTCAGTTTGGCCGGACGGCCAGCTCTAGGAAGGGTTCTGGTCATCCCAAATGTCTTCCATTTAAGGATTATGGAGGCCACTGTGCTCTTAGGAACCTTAAGTGCAGCAGACATTTTTTTGTAACCTTGGCCAGATCTGTGCCTTGCCACAATTCTGACTCTGAGCTCTTCAGGCAGTTCCTTTGACCTCATGATTCTTATTTGCTCTGACATGCACTTTGAGCTGTAAGGTCTTATATAGACAGGTGTGTGGCCTTCCTAATCAAGTCCAATCAGTATAATCAAACACAGCTGGACTCAAATGAAGGTGTAGAACCATCTCAAGGATAATCAGAAGAAATGGACAGCACCATGTGATATTTCAGTTTTTCTTTTTTAATAAATCTGCAAAAATGTCAACAATTCTGTTTTTCTGTCAATATGGGGTGCTGTGTGTACATTGAGGGAAAAAATTAACTTAAATGATTTTAGCAAATGGCTGCAATATAACAAAGAGTGAAAAATTTAAGGGGGTCTGAATACTTTACATCCCCACTGTATATATACAGTGTGTGTATATATATATATATATATATATATATATATACTATAAACATATTTGACTTGTGTGACGTGTCATTTAAAGGTGTTGTGGAAGATGTCTGAACCCAGAGTGTCAGGTGGGTTGGAATGTTCACAGGGTCATGGCGATGCAGGAGAACAGGTAAATTCAAGCAGTCCCCAAGGGAGCCATGCTACATTTTTATTATTCTTGTCTAATAATTGGGTACTGAGATAGTACATTGTTCTTCCTACTAGGGGTTTTGTAGGGGTCACCCCTAATTACTCCTGCCTATAGAGGAGAATAGAAGGTCCTATCTGAAAAACTGACAGGTGGACCCTGAAAGGGGAGGTGTTAAAGGGGAAATGCTCCAGTGAGAGCACCTCTTTCAGTGACAACTAAGAGGGGATTTCTCTCACTTTCTGCTGTATCTCCCAGTCAATGGGGCACAGAAGGTAAAAACACTGATAGGGGTTTTAATTTACAAGCATTTGCAATATATACATACGTTACATAATTTAACTGTTAATATAACTTAACAGTTACACTGATTTTTCTTTTTACACTGTTTCTGTAAATGTTAACTAAGTAGACATTGCCACAGCTTGTATCAAATTCCAGACTTTCGGTTTCCCCGACTTTGCAAAAACCGAACATGCTATTTATGTTTGTCTGACAATAATTACAGGGTTGCACACAATTAGAGCTCAAGCGGTTTAAAGGCCAGGATGCCTGAAACAAATACATTTAACTTAAAGTGGATTCATAGTTCTGAATTCTAGTATTTGTCAGCAAGGCATGGCATTTTTTTTTAATCCTTTATTTGTAGTTTTAAAGAGGTTGTAAACCCGATAAAAAAAAACTGTAAGACAAAGGCATAATGAGCTAGCATGCACTGCATACTAGCTCATTATAAAATACCTTAGACCTAAGCCCTGCAGCGGCGCCCGCACACTGCCGAGACGGCTGACATCTTTCCCGTTGTTGCTTCCGGGTTCGCGGGCTCCGGCGCTGTGATTGGCCAGAGCTACGATGACCTCACTCCCACGCATGTGTGCAGGCGCCACCGGTCATGGCACAGGGCCCTGAAGAAACGTCGCGGGCGGCTGTTCCTTCAGAGCGCATGCGCCGATGACATCGGTGGCGGTGTATATAGTGAATATCTCCTAAACGGTGCAAGTTTAGGAGATATTTACAGTACCTACAGGTAAGCCTTTTTATTGGCTTACCTGTAGGTACAATTAAACAAGAAGACTTTACTTCCTCTTCAACATACAGACGAGATGGCATTGGTTCATAATGGCACAGAAAAGCAGCCTACAATTGCCGCCATGAAGTAAAAATGTAGAAGAACGACCAATTGAAGTGGAGTTCAAACCACGTATATGATTTTTTTTTTTTTTTATCTATCTCTTTCTATCATATAATGTTTAATTAACATTGGTTAGTCTCGTAAATAGCGCCGCTTTTATTACTATTTTATTATAAAAGTTACCTTATATTATTCCTGCTCGGGCATTCCCATCTTAGTTGTGGGCAGGCGAAACACACAAGCATAAACTTCCGGGATACGGTGCTGCTGTATTACCAGCATGCACCACCCGTTCTCGCGCATGCACAGTAAGCACAGCAAGCGGCACAGGAAACTTCTCATGTTGCGCTGTGATCTGCCTTAAATCGCATCATTTCCTGTCAGGAAATAACGCGTTTTTTCTCACAGTACTGCCCACTGACTCCTGGGAAACGATGACTCACATTTCCAAGGAGCACAGGCGAGGGAGGAAGTGATGCGGAGTGCCGCAGACCCGGAAGTGGCAGATTAGGAGCTGCCACATAGCAACAGGGCATTTCTGGTGAGTTAAAAAAAATGTTTCACTTCAAATCTTTTTTAATACTAATAAAGGACTGAGAAAATGTAAAAATGTTTTTCCGGGTGGAACTCTGCATTTATGCCAAAGACTAGTCGATTATCAGCAATAAAACAGTGCCCCCTACACCCTGTCCGAGAATTTTATTTGAATCAGAAATGTGGTTGTAATACTTGTCAGCAACCACTAGAAATGACAAAGAGGAGTGAAAAGGGAGAGAGAAAGAGCGTGGGAAGAGAGGAAAAAAAAGGGGGAAAAAAAGGGGGGGGTTGTTAAGGGGAAAGGGATGGGAAACTCACCCCTCTGCTGCGAGGGCAGAGTTGTACTCCCGGGAACACGTGTATAGAGTCCAGTGGAACCACTTTCATCTGAACTTCTCCTCCTTGAGGTAAGACATTTTTGACCAAACTTTTTTTCCAAATCAAAAAGGCAGTTCTATCTGTGGAAACAATCAGCCTGACTTTCAGCTGAGAGTCATGTCTCGAGTGTTTGTTTTATTTCTTCCCTCTTACATATCTCTGTTGCAGTCATTCTTCTTGTCTATGCTTCTGCAACTGCAGTAAAAAAATTTCGCTCATGTAAGGCAAGAGAGACGCTACTTGCATGCTAGCTGGCACCCTGTGTCTGCCTGACTAAACAACGATGGCCCCATCTCTGCCAGAATCTGTGTTGTGACAATGGTGAGTTCACTTCCTGTCCCATAGCCAAACAGGAAGTGAGAGTAAATCCCTGAAATCACCAGAACTAGCATGTCTTTGAAGCAGTGTTGCCAACCGCCAGTATTTTCACTGGCAGCCAGTAAAAAATGGGCACTTTTCTTCTGCCAGTAAATGCCAGTGAAAGAAAAATGTTGCCAGTAAAAAATATGGCTGTGACGCTTGGCCGAGACCATCCAAGTGCCTGCTACAGTGTGTTCAGACCGTGCCGGCAGTGTGTCACGTGACGTCATAGTGTAGGGAATAGAGCAGCCGGAACCTTATGTGCAGGTCTGTGGAAGGGAAGGAAGGCAAGCCGGGAGTGGACTGAAGGGACCACCTGGCATGCAGAGAGTGGGTTACTGTGACTCAGGAGGGGACGTGTCATCAGTGGCGTCACTAGGATTGGTGTCACCTGGTGCGGTAAAATTTGCTGTCACCCCCCCCCCCCCCCCCGGGCCACTGAGCAATCAGGAGCACTGAGCAGGCTAGCGCATCAGCACAGCTCTCCCCCCGTGTAATCCCCCTAATGTAACCCTCCCCCCGTGTAATTTCCCCTAAAGGCAACGCCACAGCATATCATGTTAGTGAGGTGCCATCATCATCTGTGCTGCTGCACACTGCTGTCAGTGTCATTTGGGGTCAATTTCTTGTGTGTGTGCCACCCATTCTAATTTCTTGCCCTCCTGAGTCCTGTCCCTGAGCTACTTACTATATCGAAAATAAAATAAAAAATATGTTTTTGCCTTAATATCTACCTTAAATCACATTGCTATTTGCATATTGTACTTGTTTTGTAGCCTAAATACTGAAATTTGCACTTAAAATTGTCATTTTGTAACTTTTGGATATGCCAGTAAAAACTTGACTGTGCCAGTAAACTTTGGGTGTTGTGTCAGTAAATTTCAATGTGGTAGGTTGGCAACACTGCTTTGAAGTGTGGGAGGAAGCCTATGCAGGCACAGGGTAGAACATGCAAACTTCAGGCAGGTAGTGTTGTGGTCGGGATTTGAACCAGTAACCCTTTTGCTGCTAGGCGAAAGTGGTAACCACTACAGCACTGTGCTGCCCTACTACTTAGCTACATACTTACTTTTTATATAAAAATAATACAATACAGGCATACCCCACTTTTAAGTACACAATGGGGTTTATTTACTAAAGCTGGAAAGTGCAAAATCAGGCTCACTTCTGCATAGAAACCAATGAGCTTCCAGGTTTTATTACCAAAGTTTAATTGAACTGGGGTTAGAAGCTCATTTCTATGCAGAAGTGAGCCTGATTTTGCACTTTCCAGCTTTAGTAAATAAACCCCATTGTGTACTTAAAAGTGGGTTATGCCTGTAATATGTTTTTAAAAAAAGGAATAGTCTCATAAAACAGGCTTTCAGAACAAATTAACATTTATTACTGTTAAAGTGTTACAAATGTAATATTATTAACCACTTCAGGCCCGCGCTATAGCCGAAAGACGGCTACAGCGCGGACGCCAATTGCCGGGAGGGCGTCCCTGGACGTCCTCCTGTTTACTTCCGCAATGCGCTGCGGGCGCGCATTGGGGAAGTTCTGTGCTGGCCGTGTCCCCACTGCCATCTGTCATCAGTGCCACATATTAGTGCCATCTGTCATCAGTGCCACGTGTCAGTGCCATCTGTCATCAGTGCCACCTGTCAGTGTCACGTGCCATCTGTTATCAGTGTCACGTGTCATCAGTGCCACGTATCAGTGCATCTGTCATCAGTGTCACGTGTCATCAGTGCCACGTATTAGTGTCATCTGTTATCAGTGCCACATATTAGTGCCATCTGTCATCAGTGCCACGTATTAGTGCCATCTGTGATCAGTGCCACGTGTCATCAGTGCCACGTGTCATCAGTGCCATCTGTCATCAGTGCCACGTGCCATCAGTGCCACATATTAGTGCCATCTGTCATCAGTGTCACGTGTTATCAGTGCCACGTATTAGTGCCATCTGTCATCAGTGCCACGTATTAGTGCCATCTGTCATCAGTGCCACATCAGTGTCATCAGTGCCACGTATCAGTGCCATCTGTCATCAGTGCCACGTGTCATTGTCCTGGTGCTCCAGGGCCTTCAAAAATGTAATAGGTAGTCAACAATTTAGATGTGTAATTTATGCTCCTAGAACACCTGATGGCGCTCCCTGCATGTTGGGCCTCTCTATGTGGCCAGACTGTGAAAAAGTCCCACACATGTGGTATCGTAATACTCAGGAGGAGTAGCAGAATGTATTTTGGAGTGTTATTTGTGGTATATACATGCCATGTGAGAGAAATAACCTATTAAAATGACAATTTTGTGTGGAAAAAAAAATTTTGCAAAGAATTGTGGGAAAAAATCACAACATCAAAAACCTCATAATGCATCTTACTAAATACCTTAGAATGTCTACTTTCAAAAAAGGGGTAATTTGGGGGGTATTTGTACTTTCCTGACTTGTTAGGGTTGCAAGAAATGAGCTAGGCCACCAGTACATCAGGTGTGATCTATTTTTTATGATTTGCACCACAGCTTGTATACTCTCTAACTTTCACAAAGACCAAATAATATTCACTAATTTGAGTTATTTTTTACCAAAGATATGTAGCAGTATAAATTGTGGCCAAAATTCATGAAGAAAAATTAATAATTTGCAAAATTTTATCACAGAAACTAAGGAAAATTCGTTTTTTTTCAAAATTTTCGGTCTTTTTTCGTTTATAGCGCAAAAAATGAAAAACCCAGAGGTGATCAAATACCACCAAAAGAAAGCTCTATTTGTATGAAAAAAAGGACAAAAAATTAATTTGGGTACAGTATTACATGACTGAGTAATTGTCATTCAAAGTGTGAGAGCGCTGAAAGATGAAAATTGGTCTGGTCATGAGGGGGGTTTAAGTGCCCAGTAGGCAAGTGGTTAAAGCAGCATCAAATGTAAATGTAAACATTTAAAAAAAAACACACATGTATATACAGTATATCTGTAAAGAACATAGAATACAGAATGTATTAACTTTTTTTTAAAGCCTTTTAGGAAAGTAATTTGCATTTTAACCACTTCAGCCCTGTAAGGATTTGCCCCCTTAAAGTGATTGTAAAGCTTTGTTTTTTTGTTTTTTTTAAAATAACAAACATGTCATACTTACCTCCACTGTGCGGCTCGCTTTGCACAGAGTGGCCCCGATCCTCGACTTCTGGGGTTCAGCTCTCACGGCTCCTCCTCTTGTCAGATGACCCCCTAGGAGAAGCGCTCTCCCATAGACACGAATGCCAGACTCGGCCCCTCTCCCGGAGCCCGTGTCATTGGATATGATTGACAGCAGCGGGAACCAATGGCTGCGCTGCTATCAATCTATCCAAGCAAGAGCCGGGACCCCGTGGAGAGAGGGACAGTACGTTACCGCCAATTGAATTCCAGGACTTAGGTAAGCAAAACGGGAGGCTGGGGGGCCGGTGGCTGCTAGAAGTTTTTTCACCTTAATGCAAAGGGTGCATTACAACCCCTTTAATGACCAGGCCATTTTTTTTGCGATAAGTCACTGCGTCACTTTAACTGACAATTGCGCGGTCGTGCAACGATGTACCCAAACAAAATTTACGTTCTTTTTTTTCCCCACAAATAGAACTTTCTTTTAGTGGTATTTGATCACCTCTGCGGTTTTTATTTTTTGCGCTATAAACAAAAAATCTGACAATTTTGAAAAAAAACAATTTTTTTTTTACTTTCTGCTCTAATACATATCCCCTCCCAAAAAAATATATAAAAAATGTATTCATCAGTTTAGGCCGCAATAGGCATATATTGATTGGTTTGCGCAAAAGTTATCGCATCTACAAACTATAGGATAGATTTAGGGACATTTTTTTTTAAAATTTTTTTACTGGTAATGGTGGTGATCTGCGATTTTTAGCGGGACTGCAACATTGCGGCGGACAAATCTGACCCTAAATGACACTTTTTGGGGACCAGTGACATTTCTACATTGATCAGTGCTATAAAAATGCACTGATCAATGTATAAATGACACTGGCAGGGAAGGGGTTAACACTAGGGGGCGATCAAGGGGTTAAGTGTGTTTCCTGGGTGTGTTCTAACTGTAGGGGGGGGGGGCTACTAGGGACATGACAGAGATAGCGGTTCCCGATCACTGGGAGCAGAAGATCTCTGACATGTCATCTGGCAGAATGGGGAATGGCCTTGTTTACTTATGCCGTTCCCTGTTCTGCCTCTGTACATGGCAATTGTGGGTCGCCGGCGGACATCGAGTCCGCCGGAAACTGCAGGTGTACGCCCGCGCGCCCGCTATCTCCTATGCAAAGACCGACGTACACCTACGGCGGTTATCGCAGGAGGGCCAACCTGCCGCAGTATAATGACGGTGGCTGGTCAGCAAGGGGTTAAAGCGTGAACTTTTGATTTTCCACATCTAGCTCTAAAAAGATCTTCTGAAAAACTTCAAAGGTATATTTTAGGTTTTCAGGGTAGCTCAGGCTAAAAGCATAAATGAGTCCCATAATCATTCTTTCTGATACAAAATGAGAGTGCTATATGAAAAAAATACACTATACCAATGTGCTTGTTTTTCCTGACAATGCAGCATAAATATGGTATATTTGTTTTTGAAATGTAATAAGTGCAAAGTGGGCGGGGCTTAAGGGTACATAATCTAACGCTGAATGTCCAATATCTCAAAAACCGAAAAAACAGAAAGTTTGTTTTTGTGATACAAATCACCACAAATGCAGCACAAACAAATTGTATAATTGTTTTTTAAAATGTAATAAAAGTGGGAGAGGTTTCATTAACTATAATGTGCATTATCTCTGAAACCAAACCAGCACATGCGTTCGTTTTTACACAAATCGGCACAGGTGCAGTGCAAACTAATGCTATCTTTGTTTTTAATTTCTAATAACTATGGGTGCAAAGTGGGCGGGGCTTGATGTTGTATAATCTGAATTTGAATTCCAATATCTCAAAAACCAAACCAGCTGAAATAATAATTTTTGTGGCACAAAATTTAAAGTTTTTAAGCTTAACAGCTGGCGGTCCCTCATCCTGCATCTCGGTTGCGTTCTGCGCTTATGCAGTAAGCGCAAACTTTGCGTGGGCACAAGTGAGTTGTCTCAATAGGCGTATACAACGGACGCATGTCCATTTATTATAAATATATTAGTCTGCAAATAAAATAAACATTTTGGATTGGTATGTTAAGCAACATTTAAAGCATGTGAACGATAATTTGTTCAATGTTCACTCTTACCTTTTAATGACATTGGATGGCTTTGTAGTGACTTATAAAAATTCTGGTGGCGCTCTTTTGTCCTAATGGGCCTCAAACATATGGGAACTGCCTTGTGCAGGCTTTCAAAGTTCCAAAAGATGGCAAACTCTTTAAAATATACAGCATCAAAACTCCTGCGGTTGCACGTTTGGCAAATATATGCGTCTCGCAATTTCAGTCAAATGAAAAGATAATTTTTGTAAGCAAATGTAACTCATTTAGAATATTGAAATGCACATACCTTAAAAGTTTTGTCACGATTACTCAATATTATACATTATTTTTGTAAATGTAAAAGGTGTGTTTTAAGAACTAATGAAAATTAATTAAGGTACTTAAAATATCAAAGTAAATTAATTAACGTTTATTTTTATGTTGAAAATTATACATTTTTTATGTTAAAATTACAAGCCAACAGAATCATTTTTAGCAGTGTACTTGCCTGCTCTGTGTAATAGTTTTGCACAGAGCAGCCCTGATCCTCCTCTTCTCGGGTCCCCCGCTGGCCCTCCTGACTTCTCCCGCCCACGAGTGCCCCCATAGCAGGCTGCTAAATTTCTCCCACTGCTGTGTCTCAGCCAAGGAGGAGGCACGGAACTTAGAGAGCAGCTGCTCTCCTGCACATAGCTGGATTGAAATGGGGCTCAGGTACGTATTAACCACTTCACTACCCGCGTATTGTAATATGACATCCACAGATGGGATCTCCCATCCTGGGTGGACGTCATATGACGGCCTGGGCTTCCTGGCCGTCTAGGAGGCGCGCACGCTCGCCGCGTTGCTCGGGACCCGGTGCGTGTGCCCGGCGGCCGCGATGTCCGCCGTGCACCCGTGATTGCCCGTTAACCGGGCTGGACCGTGGATCTGTGTGTTCTGTCAGTTCAGAGGAGAGCGATCTGTGTTCCCAGTACAGTGGAACACTGATCGGTCTCCTCACCTTGTACGTCCCCTCCCCCTACAGTTAGAATCATTCCCTAGGAAACATATTTAACCCCTTGTGTCCCCCTAGTGGTTAACCCCTTCACTGCCTGTCACATTTATACAGTAATCAATGCAATTTTATAGCATGGATCGCTGTATAAATGTGAATGGTCCCAAAAACGTGTCAAAAGTGTCCGATGTGTCCGCCATAATGTCGCAGTCACGAAAAAAAATCGCGTTCGCCGCTATTACTAGTAAAAAAAAAAATGTATTTTTTTTAAAAATGCCATAAATCTATCCCGTATTTTGTAGACACTATAACTTTTGCGCAAACTAATCAATATACGCTTATTGCGATTTTTTTTTACCAAAAAAATGTAGAAGAATACGTATCGGCCGAAACTGAGGAAAAATGTATTTATTTTTTTTTAAAAATTGGGATATTTATTATAGCAAAAAGTAAAAAATATTGTTTTTTTTTAAATTGTCGCTCTTCTTTTGTTTATAGCGCAAAAAATAAAAAGCGCAGAGGTGATCAAATACCACCAAAAGAAAGCTGTGGGGAAAAAAGGACGTCAATTTTGTTTGGGTACAACGTCGCACGACCGTGCAATTGTCGTTTAAAGTGCGACAGCGCTGAAAACTAAAAATTGGTCTGGGAAGAAAGGGGGTGAAAATGCCCTGTATTGAACCGGTTAAGGGAGGTCTGAGGGGAAGCTGCACACAGAAGTTTTTTTTTTACCTTCATGCATAGAATGCATAAAGGTTAAACACCTTAAAGTGATTCTAAAAAATAAAAATAACAAACAGGTCATATTTACCTGCTCTGTGCAGTTGGTTTTGCACAGAGCAGACTTCATCCTTCTCTCCTCGGGTCCCTCACTGGCACTCCTGGCTCCTCCCTCCTGCCAAGTGCCCCCAGGGCCCAGAGCAAGCAGCTTGCAAAGGGGGCACCCAAGCATGCTCGTTACCGAGCCGCGGCTCTGTGTGTCCATTTACACACATAGCTGTGGTTTGGCCACGCCCCCTCTCTCTCCTCATTGGCTCACTGGATGTGATTTACAGCAGCAACTTGCAATGGGGGCAGCCGATGAAGAGGAGCGCCCTGGAGCGCCAACGGGGGACCCTAGAAGAGGAGGATCGGGCTTGCTCTGTGCAAAACCATTGCACAGAACAGGTAAGTATAACATGTTTGCTATTTTTATTTTTAAAAAAAGGTTTACAACATCTTTAATTAACCTGCCCCAGTGACGATCACTCTCATTCTGGTGAGGCTGAATATGTAATCATCGTATGTAATCTGATCTCTTATGCTATTCAGGTTTATTTTTATACTATTGTATTTGTTTTACATTATTGAGAGTGTTTAAACTGTGGATATCTTCTGTTTTACTAAGTTTTATCAATATCATTTCCTGGCTGCCCCAAAACAGATTTACTGCTACAGGGCGGCCGCGCAGCTCACAATCACGTATATATACGGGATTCTGCACTTCCGGGTTTTGGGTGCAAGTGCGCACCGCAGGCGACGCACTGCCACTGTGATAGTCCCCAAAAAAGTGTCAAAAGTGTCAGTTAGGTGTCCGATTTGTCTGCCGCAATATCGCAGTCCTGCTATAAGTCACTGATCAACGCCAATACTAGTAAAAAAAAAAATAAAGTTAAAAAATAAATAAAAATATTCCATAGTTTGTAGATGCTATAACTTTTGCGGAAACCAATGAATCTACGCTTATTGGGATTTTTTTTTTGTAGCAAAATACATATTGGCCTAAACTGATGACAAAATTAGATTTTTCAAGTAAAAAATAATGTGTTTTTTTCAAAATTATCAGTCGTTCTTTGTTTATAGTGCAAAAAATAAAAGCTGCAGTGGTAATCAAATATCACCAAAAGAAAGCTCTATTTTCAGGAGAAAAAGGACATTCATTTTATTGTCAGTAAAAGTAACGCAGTGCCGTATCGCAAAAAAAATGGCCTGGTCAGGAAGGGGGGGGGGGGGGTGGAGGTCAAATGGTTAAACCTTTAGTTATTAGTATTAGGAAAAATATGTAAAAAAAAATTAACATTTTAGTACTAACCAAAAAAATTGAAAAATATTTATTAAAAAAATTAACACAAGTTGTAGAACCCAGTTTAAGTGTGATGGTCACTGTACCTTGGCTATTTAGCATTGTATAGGGTAAGGCCCCTTATATCGGGTGATGTAGGGGACAGTCTAGAGCTGTTTGGTGCTGCAGCTGCTCTAAGAGCTGGATGAAGCAGACTGTAGAGAACTGCGCAGCCTCCAGTTACAGTAAATGAAAGAGGAGAAGGCCATGCAGTGCCATATGTTTGCCAATTAGCGAGATCCAGGTCAGATTAAGTCATAAAGCTGAGAATGTGTCTATTGTACTCTGCTCTATGTTACACTGACCCGGACTACGGCACACGGGGGACAGAGGAACAGCTGCTGCCATACACAGCCGCTTAATGGTTGTACTGGAGCCTGCTGGGGTTAAACACAACAGGTGTATCATGAGGGATGGTCACATATGTCACTGGATTATGGTGATCTAATAATTGTCATCACCAATAATAAGTAAACATGTGGCGGTGTACAACAATCCCTGCAAATGTCAGCAGAGGGAACCAGAGCAAATTATATTGCCTGTATAACCAGAGCAGATGGGGCCAATACTGTGTGAGTGAATAATAATTTATCTAAGCTGGAAAATGGATGTATAAGTCTATGGCCAAGCTCTGAAACCCCTGACAGAAGAAACTATTGCCCAAATCCTAGGCTAGGCTGCATACCACCTGGCTTCTGTGGCAGCTGGTATCATGGAGAGGCATTGAGGTGCCATGCTGTCATGTCTCCAGTTGGTGTTTTGCACGCCCCCCCCCCCCATCCTTTTCCCCAAAGCTTGCCAGAGTGTGTTGCCTCCTGCTTTCTAGCCCCCTTGTCTCCTCCTCCCATGCTCGTCTCCAGGACTTCTCCAGGGCCTCGCTCATCCTCTGGAACTCACTTACTCTGTCCAATTTTAGGTGATCCCCCAAGACTCCTCTCTTCAGGGAAGCCTATCCTGCCTTCAGCTAAAAGCCAAATCTTCTATTTCTCCCATCAGTTCATCCATCACAGTTATTAATTTTTGTTCCACCAGTCCCTCCCTATTAGATTTTAAGCTCGCAGGAGCAGGGCACTCCTAATTTTTTTTTGTATTGAATTGTATTGTCGCATTATTGTCCCCCTTTATATTGTAAAAGGCTGCACAATCTGTTGGCGCTATATAAATCTTGTATAATAATAATCTATATATCTTTCAGATTCCTTGTCGGCAGTGCCCTGCTACTGCAGACCCCGCATGCCCCTCTAGCTGTGATCAGTGTGAGGATTTGCTTGCTGCTCGTTAGGGATGAGCTGAACACCCCCCGGTTCGGTTCGCAGCAGAACATGCGAACAGGCAAAAATTTAATAATGCTTAAAGTGAAACAATAAAAATTAAATATTCCTTTAACCACTTGACAACTGGGCACTTAAACCCCCTTCCTAACCAGACCAATTTTCAGCTTTTGGTGCTCTCACATTTTGAATGACAATTACTCAGTCATGCAACACTGTATCTATATGAAATTTTTGTCCTTTTTTTCACACAAATGGAGCTTTCTTTTGGTGGTATTTAATCACCGCTGGGTTCTTTATTTTTTGCGCCGCAAAAGAAAAAAGACCGAAAAATCTGTAAAAAAATGCATTTTTCTTCATTTCTGTTATAATATTTTGCAAATTAGTAATTTTTCTTCATATATTTTGGCCAAAATTTATGCCGCTACATATCTTTGGTAAAATTAACCCAAATCGGTGGATATTATTTGGTCTTTGTGAAAGTTATAGAGTCCAAAAGCTATGGTGCGAATATCTGAAAATTGATCACACCTGAAGTACTGACGGCCTATCTAAATTCTTGAGACCCTAACATTCCAGAAAAGTACAAATACCCCCCAAATGACCCCTTTTTGGAAAGAAGACATTCCAAGGTATTTAGAAAGATGCATGGTGAGTTTTTTGAAGTTATCATTTTTTCCCACAATTCTTTGCAAAATCAAGGTTTTTTTTTACTTTTTTTTTCCCCACAAAATTGTCATATTAGCAGGTTATTTCTCACACACCGCATATGCATACCACAAATTACACCCCAAAACACATTCTGCTATTACTCCCGAGTACGGCAATACCACATGTGTGAGACTTTTACACAGCATGGCCACATACAGAGGCCCAACATGCAGGGGAGCACCTTTAGGCGTTCTGGAGCTCCCAGGCCAATTCTGACATTTCTCTCCTACATGTAAAAATCATCATTTTTTAGCTAGAAAATTACATAGAACCCCAAAACATTATATATGTTTTTTTAGCAAAGACCCTAGAGAATACAATGGCGGTCATTGCAACTTTTTATCTCGCACTGTATTTGCGCAGCAATTTTTTTAACGCCTTTTTTTTGGGAAAAAAACTGTTTTGTGCTTTACAAAAACCAAAACAGTAAAGTTAGCCTAATGTTTTTGCATAATGTGAAAGATGAAGTTACGCCAAGTAAATAGATACCCAACATGTCACCTTTCAAAATTGCACGGGCTTGTGGAATGGCGCCAAACTTTGCTACCAAAAATCCCCATAGGCGACGCTTTAAATTTTTTTACTGGTTTCATGTTTTGAGTTACAGAGGAGGTCTAGGGCCAAAATTATTGCTCTCGCACTACCGATCGCAGCGATACCTCACATGTGTGGTTTGAACACCGTTTTCATATGTGGGCGGGACTTACATATGCGTTCGCTTCTGCATGCGAGCACGCAGGGACAGGGGCGCTTTAAATTTTTTTTTTTTATTTTATTGTTCATTTTACTTTATTTATTTTAGTTTGATGCTTTTTTCCCCCAAAAATTTTTTTGACCACTTTTATTCCTATTACAAGGAATATAAACATCCTTGTAATAGGAATATGGCATGACAGGTCCTCTTTACAGTGAGATATGGGGTCAATAAGACCCCACATCTCACCTCTAGGCTGGGAAGCCTGAAATTAAAAAAAAAAAAAAAAAAACATCCTGGCTTCGATCGTAGCAGTGAGTCGGTAGAAGCGCGGGAGGGGGGGACATCCCCTCTCACCTCCTGTAAGAACGATCAAGCAGTGGAACAGCCGCTATGATAGTTCTCATGGTGTAGGGAATCGCCGGCTGAAAAAGCTGATATCTGAATGATGCCTGTAGCTGCACCCATCATTCAGATATCTCCGCACAAAGTCAAGGACGTTGTATGACGGCCGGCGGGCGGGAAGTGGTTAAAACGCTTTTTTTTTTTTTTTTAACACAAAGTTGTCCATTTATACAATATTTCTACCACATAACATGTACATACCAAAAATGACACCCCAAAATAGATTCCCCTGCTCCTCCTGAGTACGGCGATACCACATGTGTGAGACTTCCACAGCCTGGCCACATACAGAGGCCGAGTACAGCCGAGCATGGCTCAGCATGGCAGGGTATGGCGGGGTATTGCGGAGTATGGTGGGGTATTGCGGAGTATGGCAGAGTATGGCGGAGTATGGCAGAGTATGGCGGGGTATGGCGGGGTATGGCGGGGTATTGCGGAGTATGGCGGGGTATGGCAGAGTATGGCGGGGTATGGCAGAGTATGGCGGGGGCATTGCAGAGTATGGCGGGGGCATTGCAGAGTATGGCGGGGGCTATGCAGAGTATGGCGGGGGCATTGCAGAGTATGGCGGGGGCATTGCAGAGTATTGTGGGGGCATTGCAGAGTATTGTGGGGGCATTGCAGAGTATTGTGGGGGCATTGCAGAGTATTGCACAGCATTGCAGAGTATTGTGGGGGCATTGCAGAGTATTGCACAGCATTGCAGAGTATTGTGGGGGCATTGCAGAGTATTGCACAGCATTGCAGAGTATTGCACAGCATTGCAGAGTATTGTGGGGGTATTGCAGAGTATTGCACAGCATTGCAGAGTATTGTGGGGGTATTGCAGAGTATTGCACAGCATTGCAGAGTATTGTGGGGGTATTGCAGAGTATTGCACAGCATTGCAGTATAGTGGGGATGGCTGAGCATGGATGGATGGATGGATGGATGGATGTCTCTGTGCAGCGCTGTGGGCACTACACATACAGCCCACAGCGCTGCAGACATCCATCCATCCCCCTCCCCGCTCACTGTGTACCGATCGGTACACAGGAGGGGAGGAGAGGAACCGGCGTCATCAGATGACGCCGGTCTGTTTACATGTGATCGCGCCGTCATTTGACGGCGCAATCACATGGTAAACGGCCGCGATCAGCGGCCATTTACCGGGATCCGTGATGCGCCGGGTCCTCTGGACCCGGCGGTCACGGATGCGTTCGGGTGCGCGCCCCAGGGGGCGCGCGAGAGGGGAATTCTGGGAGGACGTCATAGTACGCCCTCCCAGAGTTATCCAACCGCCCTGCAGCCGTCATTCGGCTATGGGCCGGTTGGTAAGTGGTTAAATATCGTGTGTCCTTAGTATGCCTGTAAAGTAGTATATTTGTTTAGAACAATACCACAGCAAAATGACATTTCTAAAGGAAAAAAATGTCATTTAAAACTACTCGCGGCTGTAATGTATTGTCGGGTCCTGGCAATATAGATGAAAATCATTGAGAAAAATGGCATGGGTCCCCCCCAGTCCATTACCAGGCCCTTTGGGTCTGGTATGGATATTAAGGGGAACCCCGCACCCAAATAAAAAAACGGCGTGGGGTCCCAAAGGCACTATACCCTCTGAACAGCAGTATATATACACTATAATATACACTGCCTGCCCTATATACGCTGCAGAAAATTGGGCCTTAGGTGTTGGTGGCACCAGAACACTGTAAACCCTCACAGTTACTCTTGGTGGGCACAGGAACAGGCCCTGCTGTAAAATACTATATCAAAAATTGTAATTACATGCCCCTGTTAAACATGGGCAAAAAAAATGGGCCTTTGGTGGTGGTACCAGAACACTGTAAGCCCTCACAGTTACTCGTGGTGGGCATAGGAACTGGCCGTGCTGTGAACTATTATATAAAAATTTGTAATTACATGCCCCTGTTAAACAGAGGCAGAAGAATTGGGCCTTGGTGGTGGTGCCACAACACTGTAACCCTTCACAGATACTCTTGTTTAGTGCAGGAACGGGCCCTGCTGTGAAATATTAGATCAATAATTGTAATTACATGCCCCTGTTAAACAGAGGCAGAGAAATTGCACCTTGGGTGGTGTTAGTGGTGCCACAACAATGTAACCCCTCACAGATACTCTTGTTGGGTGCAGGAACGGGCCCTGTTGTGAAATATTAGATCAAAAACTGTAATTACATGCCCCTGCTAAACAGGGGCAGAAAAATTGGGCCTTGGGTGGTGGTGCCCTAAACCAAAAATATTGTTTGAAGCTAGCATCCTCAAGATTAAGGAGGAAAAGGATAGTCAGCATAGGCAGTCTTGAAGGGATCCCACATCCATAGCAAATTCAATCAGTTACATCAGCATCAGGTGCTTGATAGCAGCTGATCAAGACTGTTTCATTTTTATGAATGTGAGCCTATCAGCGGAGTCTGTGGACAGGCGCACCCTTTGATCTGTTACAAACCCTCCAACAGCACTGAATGTACGTTCAGAAAGCACGCTGGATGCAGGACAGGCCAGTAGCTCAATTGCATATTGAGCAAGTTCCGGCCAGTGGTCCATCCTCAAGACCTAGTAGCTCAGTGGATGCTCTGTTGGAAAGGTCTCCAAGTCTGCTCTTGCCCCCAAATATTCCTGCACCATGTAATGCAGACACTGGCGATGGTTGCTTGAACTGACCAGACCTTGGCACTGAGGACTGAAAAATTGTTTAAAGATATTGGTCAGCCGGCCACCTTCTCCACCGCTCTTCCTCTGACTGAATGAAGCCTCAGCAACACGTTGTCCAGCACCAGGAAATTGTAACCTCCCAGCGTCTGGAAATGCATTGCACAAACCTTTCTTCAAGGGCTCCTGAAGATGTTTCATCCTCTGCTCCCTCTAAGAAGGCAGGATGAGTTCTGCCATCTTACCCTTGTAACGTGGATCAAGAATGGTTTCCTAGCCAGTAATGATCCCTCTCCTTGATACCACGAATCCTAGGGTTCTTTCGCAGGCTTTTCAGAATCAGGGAGGACATGCAGCGTAAGTTTGCAGAGGCATTTAATTCTGAGTCCTCTGGGTCACTAAGGATCACATGATCCATAACTACCACAAATGAGGCGGTTGGTGGGCAGGTTGCATTTCCTTTGAATGTCAGCCAGCTGAGCACTGGCATTGTATGACCGGCGGGAATGACCAGACTTTTCTGGCCTGCCTCAAGAGATCCTGTAAACCTGGGTACCTGCTCAAGAACCGCTGCACCATCAAATTCAGGACGTATGCCAAACATGGGTCAAGTGTCCCTGTCGGAGGGCGGAGAGAAGGTTGGTGCCATTGTCGCATACAACCATTCCTGGCTGAAGCTGGCATGGCGTCATCCACCTCTGAGCTTGCCCCTGCAGAGCTGACAGAATCTCTGCCCCAGTGTGGCTCCTGTCATGTAGGCAGACCAACTCAAGCACCACATGGCATCTTTTAGCCTGACTGCTTTAGTAGCCCCTTGAACGCTTACAGAGCACCACTGGTTCAGAGGACAAATCTGCAGAAGAGGCCATAGAGGAAGAAGAAGGAGGGGGTGGAGGAGAGAGCTGTGGCAGACTCACCACTAGCATTTTGGAGGTGTGGTGGCAGAACAAACTCCAACAACACTAAACCCTGTCCTGCATCCTTCCCAGCTGCCAGCAGTTACCCAGTGTGCCGTGAAGGAAAGGTAACGTCCCTGCCCATGCCTGGTGACCATCAGTCAGCGGTAATATGCACCTTACTGCTGACTGCCCTGTCCAACGAGGCCAAAACATTGCCTTCCACATGCCAATAGAGAGCCGGAATGGCCTACCGTGAAAATAAATGGCGTTTTGGAACTTGCCACTGAGGTACAGCACATTCCTCAAATTCATGAAAGGAGGCAGAGTCTACCAGCTGAAAAAGCAGCATTTGCAGTTCTAGCAATTTGGCCAAGCTAGCATTTAGATGCTGAGCATGTGGATGGCTGGGACCGAATTTCTTTTTACGGTTCAGAAACTGGGGTAGGGAATAAAAATCAGATGGTGGTGTACTGCTAGCAGATTGGCTGTAGGTACTTGGGACACCTATTGCTATACCTTCATTCCTCTCAGTGCAGGTTTTTGGGAGGACTGGAGGTATAGTAGGGTTGGAGATCCCAGATGAGGAGCAAGGAGATTTCCGCCTTTTTCTTTGATGTGGGTCTTTCAAGTGTTGTTGCCAATGGACTGCATGGCAGGTCGTCATATGTCTGGTCAAGGATGTGGTGCCTAAGCGGCTGCTGTTCTGACCATGCTTGATCCACTTCAGACATAGGTTGCAAACCAAGGAACTTTAAAAAGTCAGTGAGGAGTCAGCAGTGCCCTGCACCTGCGGAGCTCTGCGGTGTAATGCAATAGGGTGGCTGCCCTTAAGCTGCCCCTGGAGGACATCCTTACTCGTTGGAGTTGTGCCTCCTCCTCTCTTCTCTCAGGCATCGAAGTACTGTCAGTGACCTCATCATCCCCTCCCTCCTTGTCCTTGGAGCAAACTGGGCAGTATGCTGCAGCTGAGGGAACATGATTGCCAGTTTCTTGTCCTTCTTGGGCACACCCTCACTCTAGGCTCAAGTTACTCCCTTCCTCAACCTGGGAACCAACATCGAAGCCTTCAAATCGCTGCACATACTCCAGCAGCATGTAGCCAACACTGTGGTCAAATAATTCTGGGGACTCCTCCGTGCATGATGGTGGGGCTACGGAAGGAGTGACTGGTGCACAAGGAGCCGGTGAAATAGGCCTCTTTGGCAGCTGCGTTGGAAGGCAAACTACTCTGAGCCTGGGAGACAGAGGATGAGGACGGCTTTGTTATCCACTCCACCAACTCTTCTGCATGTTCTGGCTCAATAACATGGCCAGCAGCAGAAAAAAAGGACAAGCGTGCCCTACGGCCACCTGCAGAGGATGTACCATGTCCATGACCCGCACTGTAGACACAGAGGCTGCTTGCCCTCTTTTATTGGCCTGTGAGCGTTTGCCTCTCCTTGGTGGCCTTCCGGACATGATGTATATTCTGTTTTACAACACCACACTACACAGTATTAGAAACTGTGTACACCAGCAGAAGTGTAGTAGAAACTGTACACACTGTATTAGATACTGTGTACACCGCCTGCACCTGTATTAGCAACTATACTATGGCTGCACTGTATTGTGTACTGTGTACACCACCAGAAGTGTAGTAGAAACTGTACAAACTGTATTAGATACTGTGCACACCACCTGCACTGTATTGGCAACTGTACTACGGCTGCACTGTATTGTGTACTGTGTACAACACCAGTATATAGAAAAAGGAAATTCCCTTGGATGGACTTTAACGGCACTTGCTAACAAGTATTTGGATAATAAGTATGTGTAGCAAAGTATGAAGAGTAAAAAGATTTTTTATTTCGACATAACATAGATTAAAAACATAGTGTATCATACATTCAACGGAGCATATTAGAGGATCAATAAATTTTAGTATTGTTACCGAACAGTAAATTATACGAGGGCTCTTTTTCACACCCAACGCGTTTCGGAATAAACAGTGTTTTTGTCCTTCTTCAGGGATGTAGCAGAAAAGAGCAATTCATCTAAAGTAATTAAAATGTAATTAATGGGGCAGGGTATCTCACCTACCCCTGTCCCTCCCGGATGCGTGCAGGTCAGAGCAATATACTGAGGCAAAAGGAGAGGGAACCCCTGGAAGTAAAACAATGTAAAAGGGGTAAGTATTTGAAAACAGAAATTAAACATGGGTCTAAGAATTGGATGTACATAATGTCTCATAGAAGAAATAGTGTTTGTTACTATATAAATATCATGTGTCCAAAATAGGTAGAATATATGTGGTACAAATATGATTAAGTATCTAGGTCTTTAAAGTGAATGTACATCAACATGGAATTTATCAATGAAAGAAACTAAGGACTAGTAAGAACTAAGAACTACACAGATCAGCTGAGCGCAATTACTAGCGCCAGCTGATTGTGAGTTCGCTGACATAAAATGCCAGATCCTCTCACTCCCAGCTCAGGCGTTACACACGCTGGATGCTGGGATGCGTGGCTGGCACATTTGAAACTTGATATAAATAGGTAAGGAAACTTCTTTATATTGTGCAACATGGCTTGTCGATTGTCACTTAAGCAACTCTTGAGCAATCCTCTCCTTGTTTGCTTTACAACTACTTGCTCTGAAACTACTATTTGCACACATAACTGCAGTATATGCACCAGTATTTAGTTTCTATGGCCTGTTTATAGAGTATGTACAATCCCTACTTATGGTACTCTTTTTCTTACATACTTTAAAGTTACAGCTTTGGTAGCAGACTATAGTCTTTTTACTGTGCTTGCCTCCATGCTGACACTAGTACTGTTAGTAAATATATTCCTGGGCCACCTCTAATGCCACATAATAATAAGATCCACGATTTTCTAAAACGTATATCTATGCATTTACCTATATTACCACTAGTAATAGTAAATACTCTGCGATACTCCAGTGCCGCACGCAAACTATATATTACAACCAGAATTAGAGAAAAAAACATATAAATCAACTACGTTTCTTTCACTGATAAATTCCATGTTGATGTACATTCACTTTAAAGACTACTACATACATAATTAATCATATTTGTACCACATATATTCTACCTATTTTGGACACATGATATTTATATAGTAACAAAAACTATTTCTTCTATGAGACATTATGTACATCCAATTCTTAGACCCATGTTTAATTTCTGTTTTCAAATACTTACCCCTTTTACATTGTTTTACTTCCAGGGGTTCCCTCTCCTTTTGCCTCAGTATATTGCTCTGGCCTGCACGCATCCGGGAGGGACGGGGGTAGGTGAGATTCCCTGCCCCATTAAATGGGACTACTATAAAGTAATTTTATTCAGTGCTAACTATGATGTTCCAATGACAACAACTATACCAGCAACAATGCCCAATGCTACTCCAATTTTGGAGTTTTAAAGTAACTCAACGAAACATATTATAAGTGAGTGACTTATTATCTAACCATATATTGGATAAATACATCCATATTTACATGTCATGGTAATTCACTCATTATTTTACATTTTAATTACTTTAGATGAATTGCTCTTTTCTGCTACATCCCTGAAGAAGGACAAAAACACTGTTTATTCCGAAACGCGTTGGGTGTGAAAAAGAGCCCTCGTATAATTTACTGTTCAGTAACAATACTAAAATTTATTGATCCTGTAATATGCTCCGTTGAATGTGATACACTATGTTTTTAATCTATGTTATGTCAAAATAAAAAATCTTTTTGCTCTTCATACTTTGCTACACATACTTATTATCCAAATACTTGTTAGCAAGTGCCCTTAAAGTCCATCCAGGGGAATTTCCTTTTTCTATATACATGTGTATTATTGGATGTGGCACTGCTCCTCTTGACCTAGGGAAGCAAATCACCCCATATTGCGTACAACACCAGAAGTGTAGTAGAAACTGTACACACTGTATTAGATACTGTGTACACAGCCTGCACTGTATTAGCAACTGTACAACGGCTGCACTGTATTTTATATTGTGTAAACCACCAGAAGTGTAGTAGACACTGTACACACTGTATTAGATACTGTGTACACTGCCTGAATTGTATTAGAAACAGTACACCACAGAATGCACTGTAGATATAGGCTACACTGGATGCAGAGTACATATACAGTATCTCACAAAAGTGAGTACACCCCTCACATTTTTGTATATATTTTATTATATCTTTTCATGTGACAACACTGAAGAAATGACACTTTGCTACAATGTAAAGTAGTGAGTTTACAGCTTGTATAACAGTGTAAATTTGCTGTTCCCTCAAAATAACTCAACACACAGCCATTAATATATAAACCACTGGTGACAAAAGTAAGTACACCTCTAAGTGAAATTGTTCAAATTGGGCCCAAAGTGTCAATTATTTGTGTGGTCACCATTATTTTCCAGCACTGCCTTAACCTTCTTGGGCATGTAGTTTACCAGAGCTTCACAGGTTGGTCCTTTTCCACTCCTCCATGGCAACATCATGGAGCTAGTGGATGTTAGAGACCTTCTCCACCTTCCGTTTGAGGATGCCCCACAGATGCTCGATACGGTTTAGGTCTGGAGACATGCTTGGCCAGTCCATCATCTTTACCCTCAGCTACTTTAGCAAGGCAGTGGTCATCTTGGAAGTGTGTTTGGGGTGGTTATCATTTTGGAATACTGCCCTGCTGCCCAGTCTCCGAAAGGGAGATCATGTTCTGCTTCAGTATGTCACAGTACATGTTGGTATTCATGGTTCTCTCAATGAACTGTAGCTCCCCAGTGCCGGTAGCACTTATGCAGCCCCAGACCATGACACTCCCACCACCATGCTTGACTGTAGGCAAGACACACTTGTCTTTGTACTCCTCACCTGGTTGGCGCCACACACGCTTCACACCATCTGAACCAAATAAGTTTATCTTGGTCTCATAAGACCACAGGACATGGTTCCAGTAATCCATGTCCTTAGTCTGCTTGTCTTCATCAAACTGTTTGCGGGCTTTCTTGTGCATCTTCTTTAGAAGAGGCTTCCTTATGGGACGACAGCCATGCAGACCAATTTGATGCAGTGTGCGGCGTATGGTCTGAGCACTGACAGGCTGACCCCCCACCCCTTCAATCTCTGCAGCAATGCTGGTAGCACTCATACATCTATTTCCCAAAGACAACCTCTGGATATGACGCTAAGCACGTGCACTCAACTTCTTTGGTCGACCATGGCGAGACCTATTTTGAGTGGAACCTGTCCTGTTAAACCGCTGTATGGTCTTGGCCACCGTGCTGCAGCTGTTTCAGGGTCTTGGCAATCTTTTCATAGCCTAGGCCATCTTTATGTAGAGCAACAATTCTTTTTTTCAGATCCTCAGAGTTCTTTGCCATGAGGTGCCATGTTGAACTTCCAGTGACCAGTATGAGAGAGTGAGAGCAATAACTCCAAATTTAACACACCTGCTCCCCATTCACACCTAAGGCCTTGTAACACTAATGAGCCACATAACATCGGGGAGGGAAAATGGCTAATTGGGCCCAATTTGGACATTTTCACTTAGGGGTGTACTCACTTTTGTTGCCAGCGGTTTAGACATTAATGGCTGTGTGTTGAGCTATTTTTAGGGGACAGCAAATTTACACTGTTTACATTTACCGTTTACATTTACACTACTTTACATTGTAGCAAAGTGTCATTTCTTCACATGAAAACATATAATAAAAGTTATTTACTTTTTTGCTGGTCCACCTACCTTAGGGGCGTGGATAGGAGGGGCTTTCATGATTGACTGAAGGTGCATGTGGGCCTATGTACTCATTTATGTAAAAGAGGGGAATGCTGAAGGAGGATTCACTGCAGTGCTCTGAGGAAGAGGGGGTGTTCCCCTCGAAACGCGTCAGCCAGCAGTGATTCTTGTGAGCTCTTCCGGTGGGCTCTGCTGCTCTTTCACCACATGCTGTGATTTGAAGATTATTTTATACTTCCGAGATTTTCTACTACTGTTTGTAAGTAGTTCCTTTTTATCAATATTATAATAAATTATACCTAAGGATAATGCACATGGCTGGTGCACCCTTTCTTTCTTATTTCTCGTGGAACTCTACAACCCGTGTCCACCCTCTACCTGCATCATTCATCTCAACAACCACGCCTTCAAGCCACCTTTTATTGAGAATAAAAAAAAACAACCTCGCTCTTCCCTACCCAGGAAACAAGTCCAGTTGTTTTTTTCCCAGGTGGAAGTCCTAGCTGTCTCCTTTACATGCTTAGTGTTAGCCCAGCATAAAGGCAACCGCAGTAGGCAGCACAGTTAGTTCTATGACAAACTAGTTGCCACCAATGACAGGATCTCTAGAGAGGGCAAGAAAACGATTTACCAGTTTCTCCGGTGTCACTCCCTTGCTGGCTGTACCAGCGGAAATAAGTTGTCTCACTGGCTGAAACACTGCAGAATCTTCTTCGCCTGTGGTGTGGTCTGGCCAATAAGTTAATGAATCCATAGAAACAAGTTTTCCTTAGCCCTCTATAATAATCCTGTCACTGCAGAGTTGCCACCAGTGACAGGATCACTAGTGTGTCATATTCTTTAGCACAGAGCAACACAGTTAGTATATGAATTATATGAATTGTGCCATGACTGTGGCTCACAGAGGGTGTTTTTCTTATTTTTTTTTTGCTGTGGACATGCAATTGTCCAAATGACAGGAGACAGTGACAATAGCCAGGATTGACATGAAACTCAGATGGAGCGGATCAAATCAATTCATTTTGTGCTATTAGCTTGAGCTACTGAGCAACGTAATAAAAAGGAGCAAAGAAAAGAAGAAACAACATGTGAAAAAGGAGCACAAAGCTTCCACCTAGTGGCTGGATAGAGAACTGCATCATAGACTAGAAAATATTTGTAAAATGTTGATTGTTGTTTTTAGACCTGACCATAATATACTGTATTAGGAAGTTTAACTAAGTGGCTTCAGTACTTTTTGAAGCACCGATCAGGGAGCAGTTATACAGATCAGGAGTTCTAAAATGCTAATGCGCATGCTTGTGCCAGATCAGTGACCAGAGACAGCCAGCATTTAGCATTTTCAGGGGGAGATCAGCAGCCCCTGTATTCTCTTGGGAGAGGTTTCCTTTAAGATTAAAACTAGTTTCGCTCTTAATGCATTACAGAGAATGGCATGCAGAATTTGACAAAAGAGTAGAGGATTAGATCAAACATTTGAAGGGTAATTTGAGCTGTGCTGTATAAAGAACTCAGAATTTAATCATCGTTCTGCATGTGTTTAGACATTTGCAGGCTGGTGCATTGCCAAGCTGGAGACCAGGTCAGTGATTACATTAAAGGGGAAATATACTCTGTTTATAATTAACATTCAGTTTTCCCTTAAATGGTCATTACAAGAGGAAAACATTCTGCTCTGCATTAACCTTATAACATTAGTATAAGCACCATGTGTTATTCATGCTTAAAGGACAACTTGACTTCTAGTGAAGCTGTCTTTTAAATGTTCTTTACTCGGCAGAGGCAGCCACCTACCAAAATACTTATCTTTAGACCCGCTCCTAAGTTTTTTTTTTCTTTCTGTGCGGCCCTGTGTGGTGCAGCATGGCCCTTGTAGGCATGGTTGGTCCATATTCATGGGGGCCCCCAGCCAACCAACCAGATGAGTACAGCTTCAGGCACTGAAATGGTGCAAGCAGTGCACATGTACAGTCCAAGGACCTAGGAGGTGGCCAGAATTTCTTTCTGCAAAGGCTGTGATGCCAGACAAGACTGCCAGACTTTACTTGGACATTCCTAGTTGTTCCAGGCCAGTCTCTGAAAGTACTGAAGCAAAAGCAGGCCAGGCACAGGGTTATAGGCGAACGAAAGCTGGCAGTTCGATCTTCTGCAATGAATGAGTTTATTAATCCAAGTGTAGTACAAAATAATACAGGGCTTTTGCGTTTTGGTGTATAGCCTTAATCATAGCTGGCTATAGGTTAAGGCTATACATCGAAACGCGTAATCCCTGTATTATTTTGTACTACACCTGAATTAATAAACTCATTCATTGCAGAAGATCGAGCCGCCAGCTTTCTTTCGTCTATATGTTTGCTTGGGTGCTAGGACACTTCAAGCCAATGCATCAACCACTCACCACCTCGGGTATTACAACAGGTGTTTTCTACTATATTTAAGCTGGGTCCAAGGATGGACAAAAGAGGCTGACGCCTTAGGCACTTCAGCGGGTTTGGGAGAGGGTGGGGGGCACTTTGGCCTTTCAGCATCAAGTAGTGTGAGACCTTGATCTCTGCCCAGCCATGTTACTCGGCACATTATGACTAAGGCCTATGTAAGAGGCCGAAATGCATCAATAACTTTATGTTTTTTTAAAATTTATTTCAAGTACTTATATAGCGCCGTTAATTTACGCAGTGCTTTACATATACATTGTACATTCACATCAGTCCCTACCCTCAAGGAGCTTACAATGTAAGGTCCCTAACTCACATTCATACATACTAGGGACAATTTAGACAGGATCCAATTAACCTACCAGCATGTCTTTGGAGTTTGGGAGGAAACCGGAGTACTCGGAGGAAACCCACGCAGGCACAGGGAGAACATGCAAACTCCAGGCAGGTAGCGTTGTGGTTGGGATTTGAACCAGTAGACCCTTCTTACTGCTAGGCGAGAGTGCTACCCACTACGCCACTGTGCCGCCCACAATAACTAGCGGTATTGATTCCTTTTATTGGATGGATTTAATAAAATCGTATAGGTTTTTTTTTTTTAGACATCGTGGTGCCGGAATTTTTTCTCTTTGATTGGATGTTTGGATGCCGGAGTACTGGGGACATTCAAGCACATGAATCTCTATCTCATCCTATTTATCATTAAGGGCTATTTTGGGGTAGCAGTGCTATTTCAATATATACTCGGCACTGTAGGCTAGGACAAAGGGCACTTGGAAACAGCATGCCCTCACTCTCCGCACTGCAAACATTCTCACCTCAGTGTTTTGACAGGGCCTCCCACGTTGCATTATCTGGTAAGCTGACGACTCTGCACATCAATAACTGGTCTACTTGCACCAGCATTGCCAGGGGCAACAGCATTCCCTTACCCTTTATATGGGGTTACTGCTGCCAGCAGGTCTTGGCACCACTCCACAGCATCCTCAGAAAAACGCTGACTCTTTTGCCATATAGTAATGTCCATTCTCTTTGAGTGCCTCATCCTCGCAGTCACCCCCCAACACTGTTGCACAGGCCAGCAACAAAATGGAGCACTGTCTCTTTAATGCTAGTTTCTCCCCTCTTGCAGGTTCTCCTCACTTGCACACACACATTGTGCTATTTAATGCACAAAACACAGTTCATATAACATATTAACTTACTTTTTTTGCAGGGAACTCCAATTCTGCCAATTGCATCCTCCACCATATATGAGAACTTGCTTCAATTCGTAGAGCTTGAAGGACTCAGCCACTCACTTACTACTTCTTTTTTAAGGGCTTTTCTTGCCCATTGATTCTTAAAGGCACCCCGACACATCGCCAGCTATGGCACATGCGGCTTGGTGCAGCGCAATTCTAAAAAATGGGGTTCATGGACTTCTTTCCCTGCCCTTCTCACAGGCCCTCAGCCCCCCATTACTGTCATCAGCTCCCCCCAAAACTGTTCCAAGCTTTCTAATTACTGTCCACAGCCCCCCACAATTGTCCTCAGCCCCCATAATTGTCCTTAGCCCCCTCTTTCTGTCCTCAGCCCCCCCATAATTGTCTTCAGCCCCCCATAACTGTCTTCAGCCCTCCCATTACTGTCATTAGCTCCCCCCCAAAACTGTTCTAAGCTTCCTAATTACTGTCCACAGCCCCCCATAATTTTCCGCAGCCCCCACCCCCCATAACTGTCCTAAGCTCACCCTTACTGTCCTCAGCCTCCTATTACTGTCTTAAACAACTTTTCTTCACATTAACTCCTCCTCCCACCCCCCCATCCTACCTTAGACAGACAGGGGGGAGATTGGGAGGCATAGTGGGTCTGGACAGAGGGCAAGAGCTGCAAGCTGGTGATTGGTTGCTAGGACCTCCCTCACAACCAATCACCTGCCTGTGAACTTGGGAAGCAAACCCTCCGTCCAGAACAGACCTGCCTTCCGCTGCAGACTATGCTGGACAGCAATGACGGCTGCAGGGCACAACAGGCTTCTAAATGGCGGGACTGCGGCGGTCTGGACAGGACAGCGAGTCGGTCTGGATGCGCAATGCGTTCTGCCATTTAGTTATGCCTGCTTTAGGCCCTTCTCTGTCTCTTACTGTCTTCACACACAAGTTCAATTCATACACCTGGTAGCCCTTTGCTGCTCTGGCTCCCACCTCCCTCTTAGGGGGAACCTTCCTGATTTCTGACAGACTTCCTCTGTTTACTGGGGTGGAGACAAGCACCATGTATAGGTTTCAACAAAAATCCCAGTACAAACACCTGCCCAATTAGTGTGCTAGTGGTTCCGAAAACCAGGACCCAGGAGATTTCATCCCTTCCAGATCACTACGAAATTTGAGGAAACTGAAAAGCCAATTTCCTCTGAATGACAATAGTCCCCTGGAGCCCCTCAACCTGCCTGGATGAGAATCCTGGATCTACATCCTTGCAGGGCCGCCACAGTGGTAAATGACCCCACACTGTCCAGGCAGTTGACATTTTCAGAGGATGATTGGCATAGCAGCCACCTTATTCCTTTCAGTAAAGGCTTCCACTGTGAAGTTTTTTAGGTAAATTTATGCACAATTTAAAAAAATTTACAATGGGGTGGATTAGAGGTGCACCAAATGGAAATTTTGGTGCCGAAACCGAAAATGCAGGATGCACTTGGCCGAAAACCGAAACTGAAAATGACAGTTTTTACAAAATATTTATATTTTTATATATAATTGTATTATATTCAACTTTTTTAATTAACATCATCAATTTAAATGAATATGAATTTATCGTTGGAATCTTTAGCGCAAGAATAGCTCAAGAAAAATGTATCCCTTTAAATTCTGTGTATGTCTGCACACTGGTCCGTTGGGCTTCCATTGTGGTGTCAAAAATGCTGCTTGCTGCATTCTGGTCAGTTAAAAAAACACACCTCCCAGTTCAAATGCATTGAAAACACAGCAAGAACGCATCATTAACACACCCATGTTACTTTTTGATGCAGTTTTTGAGTCACATGACCTATGAAAAACACACCATAAGCACAGTAAAATCATGGTAAAATTGGGGCAAAAATCGCTGTGAATTTGTGGTAAAATCACTGGCACGTGTGAAAGAGGCCTTATACCCAAAATGTTCCACAGGTGACAATCTTAAAGCCTTTAGAGTTATAACTGATTTCGGTGCCATTATCGACACCTTTTTCTCTTTTCGGCCGAACGCCAATACATCATTTTACATAAAAATGTTTCGGCGGCTGAAATTTCGTTGCATCTCTAGGGTGGATTTACTAAAGGCAAATAGACTTCAGTTTGTAAAGACTACTCAATCAGGTGCAAGGAAAAAAAAAAAGCATTTTTGCTTGCACATGAATGGATGATGGAAATCAACAATGCTTTACCACATTTACTAAAAACTTTGGGGGAAATTAGTGCAACTGCACTTGCAAAGTGCACATTTTTTTTGTCTTTAGTAACCACTAGACATCCGCGCTATGGCCGAATGACGGCCACAGCGCGGACCTACATTCCCGGGAGGCCGTCATATGACGGCCTCCCCTGTGCACGCTCCCTGCGCGCGCCCTACAGGGCGCGCGCCGGGCGCGGTGTGATCACCGAGTCACTGAGACTCGGCTGATCACCGATCTGAGTAAGGGGCCGGTCCCGGCCCCTTACCATGTGATCAGCTGTCAGCCAATGACAGCTGATCACATGATGTAAACAGGAAGATCGGTAATCGGTTTTTTTTTTACTCGCGCTGACAGCGCGAGTAGAGAAAAAAGCCGATCACCGGCTCAGATGCCAGGGACATCGGTCCCAAAGAGGAAGCACAAAAAATTCCTCATAAGTGCCACCCAAAAGTGCCACCTAACAGTGCCACCTAGCAGTGCCCACAGTGCCACCTAGCAGTGCCCACAGTGCCACCTATCAATGCCAACAAGTGCCACCTATCAATGCTCACAAGTGCCACCTACCAATGCCCACCTGTAGTGCCAATCAGTGCCACCTGTCAGTGCTGCCTATCACTGCCAGCCATCAGTGCCCATCACTGCCACCCATCAGTGCCCATCACTGCCACCTATCAGTGCCCATCACTGCCGCCTCATCAACGTACATCAATGAAGGAGAAAAATTACCCGTTAAAAATTTTTTATAACAAAATATAAAAAAAAAAAAATTTTTAAAAAAAAAAAATTCTGGTTTTTACATTTTTTTAACAAAAAGTAAAAACCGCAGAGGTGATCAAATACCACCAAAAGAAAGCTCTATTTGTGGGAAAAAAATGATAAAAAATTCATTTGGGTACAGCGTTGTATGACCGCGCAATTGTCATTCAAAATGCGTTAGCGCTGAAAGCTAAAAATTGGTCTGGATAGGAGGGGGGTTTAAGTGCCCGGTAAGCAAGTGGGTAAATCACCTCCAATATGTCTAATACATGTCCTTATAATAAGGCATATGCAGGTTTTACTATAGCAGTCAGCCACCTTAGACAGGTCCTGTCTAAGGCGGCTGACTGCTATAGTAAAACCTGCATATGCCTTATCATTATAAGGCACACGTGAGTGGATTGAAGTTTGCCTGTGTACCTTGGTATGCTAACTATTGCACAATGATTGGTTTTTTCTCTTATCTGCCTGTCAAATGAGATCTGTTTTATGATTCTCACATTGGTTGTGAACAGAAGCAAAAGAAACATTGTTACTATAAAGGTCAATGAGCACCTTAATTAAGCAAGTGTTTTTAAACAGCTTTGCTAGTGGGACTGGATCAAAGCTCTATACCAATCGGATTCTACACTTGTATAATTGAACCTTCTGAATACATCCCTATATATTTATTTTTATGTGGATTTTTTATGTGGATTTTTTTAAACATTTGGTGTCACTAATTTTTTATAATTTTACACTATTTTGATTGCTGGATTTTTTAGGCATTTTAACTCACCGCTGGGTTTATTTGAGTATTTATATTTATTCATATATATTCATTTTTATGCACATTGTGAAGCGCTTCAAATATCATTATTTGTTCTTTTTAAGTGACTCTGAAAACACTCTTTTTTGATAGCAGCCTCACTTGGTTTTCTGTGTAATTATCAGCTATTTAGCATCACAGCGCTTTGTGTTTTATATATTCTTTTTAAACTAGTGCAGGCCATGCGTCCTGCGTTTGCTCGGGAACGGCAGGCCCATAAATTTGAATGGGCTGCTTTTCCGTGTAAACCGCACAAAAAAGGTGCATGCACCTTTTTAAAAATGCGGTTTCAGGGAAACTGCATGGTCTCTTTGACCATGCGGTTTCCCTGCGGTTCCCAGACCCACGATCGTGCTGTGGGCAGAGATGTGAGGGGGTGCCATTCAGAATGAATGGCAGCTCTCACGTGTCTTGCAAGAGCAGTGCGATTTCGCTGCGGGTGGTTGCAGGTGCGGGAATCAATGCGATTCCCGCATCCACAACTGGAATGCACAGTGCGGGCTAGTGTGAACCTAGCCTAAATTCCAACTCTGGGCTTGTGGCCAGAAATAATTCAACGCCATCACTTCGCCCACCAGGGGCACATATAACAACGTGACAACACAGGAGCACAACTGGGAGTCAGGGACAGTGCGCTGTCACCCTATAACAGAAGTTCCTGAACAAAGATCTTCATGGCAGGATCACCAGGTTTTATTTTAATGGAAGCTGCATATGTAAAAAGATTGAAAACAACTACTGAAATTACATTTACACATCAAAACTTATGCAATTTAGTGATTAAGTTTAAAGTACTTTAAAGTACTAGTAAACATTTATTCAAAAGTCATTCAATTATAAAAACAGAAAAAACAAGAAACAAGCCTACGATTTTCATACATATATTACCCAGAAATAGCAAGCAGATTGTAATAATGTTGATATATTGGTATAAGATACAATCTACTACAGGATGACTATAATATTTTCACTATAATTTCTTAAAAAAATAGCACTCAATAGTAAGAAAGAAACAGTTGCAGGTTATAAAACAGGTCCTCTTTGCACTCGGTCTCCTCTTTTGCATTATTTAGGACAGTTATTTTCGTTCCATTTTTGCTACAAATTGTTGGATATCTTTTGCCAGAATTTCTGGCTCTTCAAAGGCAGCAAAGTGGCCCCCTCGGGGCATGTGATTAAAAGAGACGATGTTGACGTACTTCTGCTTGGCCCACAGGAGAGGACAAAGCAACAGATCGTTGGGGAACATGGCGATGCCTGTGGGGACCATGACGGGGACTCTGCAAGACATTAGTAGAAGAGAAAGAAAGGGGGGGGAGCATTCAGTGAACTGTGAAAAGCCACAATCTGCCTTATGAAAAGCACTTAGGAGTTATGGAGACAATTTTACAACATATAGCCTTGTGCACCTCACTCGCCGAAGAACTACAAGTCTCAGCAATAAATCTCTGCGATAACGTAACCACTTTTCTACCAGAGAATTTTTTTAATTTTTTTTTGCACACGTTAAAATCTGCATTTTTTGCTAGAAATTACTTTAAACCTCAAACAATTATATATATTCTAAAAGCAAAAACCCTGGAGAATACAATGGTTGAAGTTACACTTTTCTATGTTGCTTGATATTTGCGCAGATGTTTATCAACATGCTGGCGGTATAGCTGCACTACTCCATTGATTTCAATGGGCAGGAGCGGTGTATACATCGCTCCTTCACCGCTCCAAAGATGCTGCTAGCAGCACTTTTTTTTAACTGTCCTGCCAGCGCACCGCTCCAGTGTGAAAGCCCTCAGGGCTTTCACATTGGAGACACAGCAGCGGCTATTTCAGGGTGCTTTGCATGCACTATTTTTAGCACTGTAGCGCCTGCAAAGCGCCCCAGTGTGAAAGGGGTCTTAAAGGAATTTTAGTGCATACAAACAAAATATAATACCCAAAAATTCTACAGGTTGCATGTTTTGAGTTACAGAGGGTCTAGGGCTAGAATTATTGCTTTCGCTATACTGATCGCGGCCATTTTCATATGTGGGCGCTGCTCACCTATGCGTTTGCTTCTGCACGCAAGCTCGGCGGGACGGGGCGCATTTCAATTTTTTTTTTTCCTGATATATTTTACCTTTTATTTTTTATTTTTACACAGTTCTTTTGTTTTTTTTAAATTGTGTCGCTTTTATTCCTATTACAAGGAATGCAAACATCCCTTGTTATAGAAAAAAAGCATGACAGGACCTCTTAAATATGAGATCTGGGGTCAAAAAGACCTCAGATCTCATATTTACACTAAAATGCAATAAAAAAAATAAAAAAATGAAATGTAATTAAAAAATAAATAAATAAATGTTGCTTTAAGAGCTATGGGCGGAAATTACGTTTTGACGCTGCTTCCGCCCTGCAATGGTATGGAGACGGGTAAGGACCATCTTCCCCTCACTCGTCTCCATACCAAGACAGGGAGAGGACCCAATCGCCTCCGCCGCTACCGACAGCTCCGGTAAGCGGCGGAGGGCACCGGAGAGCGGAGGGAGGGGGCCCCCTCTCCCGTTGCCGATAAAAGTGATCCTGCAGTGAATCCACCGCAGAGACCACTATTATCGGAAACCGGACCGCTCACTGAAGAAGAGGATACCGGGGTTATGGCAGCTATCTGCTGCCATATAACAAAGATATCCCTCTTCAAAGTGCCGACGTATATCGGCGTGAGCCGGTCCAGAAGTGGTTAATGAAGCATTATTATTTACAAAGCTGCATTCATTTGTGTCTGTTATATCAACCTAGAGTTCAGCCCTAAATGATTGCATTTGTTATTTTGAAATGGAAGTATAAAGTTGTGGTAGATAAAAGAGTACTTGTCAGAATAATCAAAACATTTTTTGGTGTAATTCTCCATAGCCTGTGTAATGGGAGAGTGGCAAAGGTGTGTCCTTTGCCTACAAACTTTGTACTACAATGCGTTGTCCTTTCCTATTTCAGAAATCTGGGGATATGCCAGTCTGCCATTCATAGTTCCTCAGCATAGGGAGAGACTAAGCTTGCCCAAACCTGAATTGCAGGTTAGTATATTGAAGAAAAAGTATAACTCCACCCAGCAGAGTGTGAAAGGGCCCTGTGACATTTAAAGTTTAATCTGCATGAATAAATTCCTGATATGTCACAATATATAACTAAAATAAATTTATCTAAAATAAAACTCCACCTTTTATCACAAAAAACAGTAATTAAGCTCCTCTGCCTAGGGTGAGATTACTTTATCAGTCTGCTGCAGGCAAGAGGAAGCATTTCCTCAGTCTCCCCCCTCCCAGTGATCAGGCTGCACCTTGTAACTTTGTAGCAGAAGTCACAAGGTGAGAGGCTACAACAGGGGTTAATCTGTGTCAGACAATTGTGCACACAGCCAAGACTTTTACAAGCACCTGGGTATACATAACTGTGAGCCAGCATCTCGGTCTGGAATGTAGATGCTGATGCTGGATGATGCTGAACAAAGATGGCTCTGTCCTGGAAATAAAAGTAGATGAAGGCATTGTCTGTGCACCGTGACCTCTGTGAACTATGAAATACCCAGAAGTGTTCTAAGCGTGCACACTCTACTTAGCATGCTGCACTTACCATAAAAAGTACATTAAGCAAGGTTCACCCAAATAGGGATGATTTATATACATTTTCTTCTACTAACTCTACCCATTCACATACTTTTCATGTTTGGCCTGGCCAATTCCTTTTCCCAGGTTTTCCTTGTAGAACCTCATGGAGGAGACAATGGAGCCGGAGAGCCAATAAATCATGACATTGGTCAGAAGTTCGTCCAAAGTGAATTTCCTGGAATGCAGGAGAACAAGGGGTAAGAATGAGTTCAGATTTTCAGACTGAGCAGAACTGGGTGTGACACATACCAATATAAACTGATTGGATGGACTTGCACAGGGTTTATGCAGGTCAACATGGAGCCTAGTGCCGCGTACATGCGGTCGGAATTTCCAACGTAAAATGTGCCATCGGAGCTTGTGGTCGGAAATTCCAACCGTGTGTAGGTTCCATCGGACAGTTTCCATCGGAATTTCTATTTCTATCTACACAAAATTTGAGATCTGGTTCTCAAATTTTCCGGCAACAAAATCCATTCTCGTAAATTCCGATCGTGTGTACATAATTCCGACGCACAAAGTGCCACGCATGCTCAGAATCAAGCAGAAGAGCCGCACTGGCTATTAAACTTTATTTTTCTCGGCTCGTCGTACGTGTTGTAGGTCACCGCGTTCTTGACATTCGGAATTTCCGATAAGATTTGTGTGACCGTGTGTATGCAAGACAAGCTTGACCCAACATCCCTCGGAAAAAATCCATGGATTTTGTTGTCGGAATGTCCGATCAATGTCCGATCGTGTGTACGGGGCATAAGAGTGGTGGCTGGTGCTCAACATTTTTGGAGGGGTGCAAACAAACTGAAAAATACTGAACCCCCCCCATCAATTGCAGCCTCACTGTGCCCATTAAATGCAGCCACTGTGCCCATCAAATGCAGCCACTGTGCCCATCAAATGCAAAAAATGCAGAGGTGATCAAATACCACCAAAAGAAAGCTCTATTTGTGGGAAAAAAAGGACATCAATTTTGTTTGGGCACAGCGTCGCACGACTGCACAATTGTCAGTTAAAGCGACGCAGTGCTGCATCGCAAAAAATGGCCTGGTCATTAAGGGGGCAAATCCTTCCGGGGCTGAAGTGGTTAAACGAAAATCATACGATCTGGTATCGTACGAGAAATTTTTTTGTGCTCCTCTGATCCGATTTATATTGGATGAACTGGCGCGATGGGTACAACCAGCCTGCTAGATTTTACATGCGATTATCGATCGTGGCTGGTATAACCGCTAGCAATAATCACTCCCCCCCCTCAGCGGGAGATCACAATGGCTCGGCAGAAGGGATTCCCCTGTCAACACTGTCTGTGTTGATGAGGGAAATCAAGCAAATTTTCGTTCCTGCAACCTGTGGTTGCAGGAAAGAAATTCGCTCCATGTATGGCCTACATAAAGCACACACAATAAGAACATAGGATGAATGATTGTCTGTTTTTTTTGCATGCTAGTTTCACATCGAAAATGAATAAGTTACTAGAGTTTAAAGATGTATTGATGTAGAGATGATGTATTGTAATGTATTCTTTTGTTTCCAAGCATGCGCGGTCTTGATCACTCAATTTTTTAGGAACGAATACTGTACTGATTAACCACTTGCCGCCCGTCCAATTACCAAATGACGGCGGCAAAGTGGTTTGATATTCCTGACCGGACGTCATATGACGTGATCAGGAATATTGAGCCGCTGCGCTCCCCCGGGGGCGCGCATTGCAGCGATTGTTGTTGCGGGGTGTCAGCCTGAAACCTTGCAACACCGATCTAGGTAAAGAGTCTCTGACGGAGACTCTTTACCACGTGATCAGCAGTGTCCAATCACGGCTGATCAGAATGTAAATAGAAAGAGCCGGTGATCGGCTTTTCCTCACTCGGGTCTGACAGACGTGAGTAGAGGAGAGCCGATCGGCTGCTCTCCTGACAGGGGGGTCTGTGCTGATTGTTTATCAGCACAGCCCCCCTCGGATCCCGCCCAGGACCACCAGGGAAGCCATCCACACTGGACCACCAGGTATGCCCCTAGACCCCCAGGGAAATGCCACTATGTGCCCAGGCAGCTGCCAATCTGTGCCCAGGCAGCTGCTAATCAGTGCCCACTCCAATGCCTACCACTGCCAGTGCCACCCATCAGTGCCTCATATCAGTGCTGCATATCAGTGCCCATCAGTGCCACGTATCAGTGCCCATCAGTGCCACCCTATCAGTGCCCAGCAGTGCCGCCTTTCAGTGCTCATCAGTGTCGCCTATCAGTGCCCATCAGTGCCATCCATAAGTGCCCATCAGTGCCGCCTATCAATGCCCATCAGTGCTGCATATCAGTGCCACCCATCAATGCCGCCTACCAGTGCCCATCAGTGCCGCATATCAGTGCCTGCTCATTGGTGCCACCTCATCGGTGCCGCCGTATCAGTGCCTGTCAGTGCCGCCTTATCAGTGCCCATCAGTGAAAGAGAAAACTTACTTTTTTACAAAAATTTTTAACAGAAACAAAAGCAAAACTTTTACTTTTTTAAAATTTTCGGTCGTTTTTTATTTGTTTAGCAAAAAATAAAAACCGCAGAGGTGAGCAAATACCACCAAAAGAATCTTACCAAAAACACTTTTGTGTTTGTCCCTTCGGATAATTTTGCATTAACTGTCGTGATCCGCTCTCAAAAGCTGTGTACTAATGATCAGATTATCGGGCAATCGTTCCAAAATGTTTTTTTTGTCTGATTACATAATCATGTGTACTAGGCTTTAAGCAGATCATACAGGTAGCAATGTTCAAGCAATTTCTATCACGTTTGAATGACAGGGAATGGAACATATGGTTAGTCTGCATTCACACGAGTGTTTAGCCATGCTGCCAATCCCAGCAACAAGAATCTACTGATTCCTACAGCTGGGAATGACAGCTGCGTGTGGATAGCCGCAGAGCCCATACAGTGCCATGACAGGCTGTCAGCTGCCACAGATTGCACAGCCAGTGATTACCTGCAGTAATTGTGGCTGGATACACTTCATGACAGATCCTGTCTGGTAGACTTATCATGAGATGAGAAAATCACAAAAGCACAGTTAGGAAGCAGAGCCTGCATATGTAATGATCGAATATGGCTGTATACATGTTTAGATATTACAACCCCAACACCATAAAAGCTGCGACGTTGTGTAACATCTACATGAAAAAGAATGCACTGATTTGTAAATCTCAAAACCCATATTGTATTCACAATAGAAAACATATAAAATGTTTAAACTGAGAAAATATACCACTTTAAGAAAAAAATAAGGTCATTTTGAAATTGATGTCGGCAACATGTCTCAAAAAAGTTGGGACAGGACAACAAAAAGCTGGCAAAGTACAACCCCAATTCCCCAAAAACTTGGGACAGGGCCATGTTTATCATGGTGTATCATCCAATATTTGAGTTTGAGAAGAGAAATGTTGTCCCATTCTTACCGGAGTATATGTTGCTCTAAAACCTGGATCTATCTTTCAGCATTGATGGTGCCTTTTCAGATGTGCAAGCTGCCCATTCCATGCGCATTATTACACCTCTATACCATCAGAGATGCAGACTTTTGAACTGAGCGCTGATAACAGGCCGGAAGGTCCCTCTCTTCTTTAGTCCAGGGGACTTGGCTCCCATGGTTGCCAAAAAAAAAAAAAAGTCAAATTTTGATCCGTCTGACCACAGAATGGCTTTCCACTTTGCAACAGACCATTTTAAAGGAGCTTTGGCCCAGAGGACGGCGGCTTTCCTGAATCATGTTCAGATATGGCTTTTTTTCTTTGCATGATGGAGCTTTAACTTGCATTTTTTTATGTCACAGCAAACTATGTTCACAGACAGTAATTTCTGGACGTATTCCTGACCCCATGCAGTGATGTCCATCACAGAATCATGTCTGTTTTTAATACAGTCTGAGGACATAGAATGCATTAAAGCGGTGTTCCACCCGCAAATTATTATTTTTTTAAAGTCAGCAACTACAAACACTGTAGCTGCTGACTTTTAATAAGGACACTTAGCTGTCCAGGGAGCCCGCAATGTCGGCCCCCGAGGCTGATCCGCCCATTGGAACAGGTGCAGGTGCCGCCATTCTAACCAAGGGAAACCGGCAGTGGAGCCTTGCGGCGGCGGCGGCACGTGACGCTTTGTGAATGGCCAGCTGTCTTCTGGGACTCACACAGGTCCCAGTAGACAGCGGGGGGGGGGGGTCTCCGCACAAAAGGATATGACGTCCTAGGTCGCGAACCGGATGGATCAGAAGTACACTATGTACTTCATAAAAAGGTACAGTAGAAGAAAAAAAAAATTCTTTTAATATCCAAAAACAAGGGGTGGGTGGAACTCCGCTTTAAGATAAAAAAAACCTTCTGACTTTACAATCACTTTAAAATCTTAAAAAAGGTGCCAGTCTAAAGATCAGCGAGCTGTGCAATTAGGTGTGAATTCCCTTCTCCCTGTTTTCTCTTAGCCCCTCCCACAAATGTTGGCTTTTCCATATGTACCTCTCCAGACCTCCATCCTCGTGGTCACGGAAATCGGGGTCTGTCCAAGTGGAGAATTTCTCTAGAATGTATGATGCCATACCAACGGGGGAATTATTTAATCCACAGCCTGCAAAACAGAAACAATCGATTTTAGGACATAACTCTACTACTGAGAACGTTCTCAGGAAAGGCTGAATACAATTTTCACCAATATACCTGTTTATCCTCTGTGTCTCTGATAGAAACTTTCATTAATATGTCTGGGTACAATTTACACTGTCAAGGGGGATACTGTCTGTATGGTTTGTATTTCCTGCAGATTAGCCCATTTATCAGAGTCTTTCTCTCTATCCTGTCCTTGGTTTGCCAGCACAATCCCACATCTTGGATATCAGTCCCTATGAGGCTGTGTCTCTGGCCATGTCCCAGGATCACAGTGTTACTCTTACTTGAGTTACTGCGCATGCATAACTCATAAAGACATTAATTACGGTGATCAGGAGCTAAGGGGGGTCACCCCTGCATAATTAAAAGCCGGGCAACTCCAGTAAGTAGGAACACCCAGGCGGCCCGTGGCAGGATGTGGGTGAGATTAAAGCTTCGTACACACAACTATTTTTTTTTTGTTTAATCTAGCTCAGGTCAGAGGCACTGTAAAAACAATCCATGTTAGTAGAGCGATCTCCTCTGCTGATCTGTTGTGTTCTGACAGGGGGCGCCGCCCTCCCGCCAGAACACTCTGGTCAGTGCTCTCAGGCATTGGCTGGAAACTCTGATCAGGAGCCGATCGGCAGACCTTTTTTGGTCATGAGCCTCCAACAGAAGTCACACGAATGTCGGCCGGTTTCTATTCAACCAGCCGATGCCGGCCGCCATTCGGCCCATGGGTACTAGGCTTAACTGTTCCTGGGGACAGGGACTGAAATGTTTGTACAGTGAGTGTGTTCCATGTATATAATGGGACCCTGGCTTGGGAATGGGTCATAACCGACCCAAATTGTGAAGGAGCACCAATTATCGTGGTGTCATTTTGAAAAGATTACAGGACATTTTAGAAAATGCAAATTCAAAGTTCCATGTGCCAATCTTTATTGTTATTTAATTAGAGTGCCCTGTGTGCCTCTAGTTGATTTGCATTCCAGCACAGGACTTTGTACTATTAAAGAGAACCTGTCACTAAAAAAATGCAGATAAATGCACAGAAAAATCAAGTGTTTTGAATGCGTACTCGTAGCATTTTGCTTTCCAAAATAGTTTTTTGCATGAACCTGCAATGTGTCTTTAAACTTGCTAGAACATTTGGATAGTCCAGGAGAGTACTTTCTTAGCACAGCATCTCCTTTCATAACATAGCCCTCTTGCCTATGCTGGCCCAGCTCCTTCAACCTCCCTACATACCCCTTTATGTAACTTCCAGGGGAGGAGTGATTGGGAATACTATGGAGGGTCCCCTGGGTGACAGCTCTGAGTCTGCTGGGGGTGCTGACATCACATCCAAGGTGGTGGCGCCCAGCAGCAGTCTCAGGGCTTTTGGATGACTACACAAGGGTGGCTTTTACAGGTAAATGACCGGCATAAATACATTAAATGCAGATATTTTATGGAAAGTGTTGGTAAAATGACTGGTCTGGTGACAGGGTCTCTTTTAGAAGGTATACAATAATTGTCTTCATTTTGTGCCTTTTCGTAGCTCATCTTCATCCTCAAGTAATTTTGGCTTTAAAGTAGGTACGAGCAAGTTAAGCACATATTTTTAAAATAGCTTTGTGGTGGTTTGTAGAGCAGATTATGAGTAGGTGCAGACAAGCACATACAGATACTATATGTACACACGTAGCCAACCAGTGACTTGGCTCCATGCCCTGTTACTTCATTAATAATTGGCTTAAAATGTAAGCAGATGTCATTCAATGAAGAGATCAAAGTCCCAATAACCAACAGATTTTCAGTTTTGTTAAAGAGCCTTTATTAAAAATGAAGTTTATTCTGATTATTTTGCCTTCCCTGGTCCAGTTCCCCCCTCATCAACTGCTATTGAAATTGAAAATAAAACCTGTTTCATTACAAACCTTATTTTATACCCTGAGACATGATCACTGGGTCCCTGTGCTTCTCTATACAATACAAACAGATCATAGTTGGTGGCAAGGGCCAGCAGGGTTGTACATAGCTTTCTGAAAACATTACAGCACCTTCCTCAGTACTCCAAACAGCCTTGATGCAAGCAGTAGGATGGCTCTTGGGAGGAGTTGTGCAAATATCTTAATGCCTTGATGGGTGGATGTGAGTCTGGAAATGTGGATGTTGCTTGGCAGGCTGTACTTGCATGCAGACATGCCACATGTGATGCTGATCCCCCATGATTGAAAAAACTGAAATTCAATAAAAAAAACTGGGATGGAACCGTCTGGCTAGGGAGGAAAGACCTAGATGATAGTGGACATCCTCCCTTCAGGAAATGAGGTGGGCTGTATTTGATTTGCTACAGCATCTATTGCACATTGTAAGAAGATTACAGTTTGTGGTTAAATCAGAGAAAACAATTTCAGTACAGAAGAGGAGCCTGTACAACTGGGCGGGACCGAAGTGAAATTTTAAGATCTCTTTCTTGGGGTACTGCAGAGGAGTCTCTTATTTTAATGTAGACTGAAGTTGCTGTCAAACACTGAGCTACCCAATAAGGAAGGAGTTCCTGCAGATCAGCCATCCAGTTTAAAGTGCAAATTGCAGCTTCAGCTTTTGAGATCTGTAAACAACAGGCTTTTCATTAAAGAAGCAATCAACCTGTAAATGTAAAAAGGTACCTAGAGCTCTACCAGCTGGTGATTCAAAAGAAGAATGCAGCATATTAATATGCGACATTTTACAAATACCGTACTTAAAAAAAAAAAAAAAAATGTTGTAGTCGGGACCAAAATAAAAAGTAATAAATTCCGTGTATGACAAAAATGAACAGGAAATACTTGCTTCGTAACGCAAATAGCCACACATGGAATTATGTGGCTGGAACTTAATCCATAAAGCATGCAGATATGATTCAGTTGCTGTGCAACCAAACATTAGAAGGGGGAAGAGGCCTGATCTAGATGACTTTGAATGTTGAATAATAGTTAGTACCAGATGTGGTGATTGCAGCATCTTAGAGACCTCCTGGGATTTACATGCACTGTGGTCTCCAGGGTCTAGAAGGCTATATCCAAACTCCCAAGTCAGACTTTGAAGAAGCTGGGTTACTGCAGCAGAAAGCCAGAATGGAATCCTCCCCTCTAGCTAAGAACGGGGAAACAAGACTATAAGGCCCAACGGATCCCCAAAACTGAACAACCGAAGTCTGCAAAAATGGTGCCTGCTCAAATAAACGTAGCTGTTCCCTACAGCTTACAGAGGGCGGGATTATTATTGGACATACACAGTATGGATCTATCCTATCTTGTTCAAACACTGTAGGATGGTGTTGGCGCAATGGTATGAGCGCGGCACCCCTTAATATCAACCAATCTGTGTTTAAGACCGGGTTCAAACTATGTGCGGAGAGCCTCACATCAGGGGGTCTGGTGCGTCCCTGTTCTTCTTTCAGGGGAGAATCAGGCCTGAATTTTTGCTTGAATTCGGACCTGAAACTGAGCAAAAGACGCAGAGGACCCTTCCTCTTCCCACAGGTTTCTCCGCATCCAATTCACATGACAGGAGACTGTGACTGGCTCTCCATGGAGCAGGTTCACACGGCTCCGGGGCGGCCATGGTGCGGATTGCACAAGAGTCCTGTGCGTCTTTGGCTCTGGTTCAGGTCCGAATTCAGGCAAAAATTCAGGCCTGATTTGTCCCTGAAATGGAGAAAAGGGACGCACTGGACCCCTCAAGAGACCTCACTCTATTTTTAGCCTCTGAAGCAGTCGGCAGAGACTGACGAAACCAGTCAGGTACGGGTCTAGCTTATCCACCTCCAATTCACGACCCACCAGGGACCTACACAGAGATGGGAGAGCTCCATGCTGGACGACCTGCATATGGGTTAAGATCCAAGTCACAGGCAGCAAGACCTGATAAGTATACCATCCTAATGGACTTTTGACTTTCCCTTGTGAAATTTTCTACAAAGAACTGTGCATACATTCCAATAATGTGATGTTTGATATGGAACATATGGACAGGCCAACCATCTTTGTTTCCTGCTATTAGCTGGACAACTTTTACAGTGCGAGGGAGGTTTTCTGGGTATCTGTTATCATAGATGACATTTGCATATAACCCACAGTGGGTCTCCACATACAGAGACATATTTCACAAGCCTGGAATTTTACCTCCTCTGGACCACTGTACCCTTTCTTCTACTTGGGCCATCATACATGCTTTAAAGATGTTGGAATACACAGTTGAAATTTCTAGATCTTGAGCTTTAGCACATCCGTGGATATATGGGACATTGTTCTTATACAGTGTTTATACTGCAATTCCGTACCATCCACATCAACCCTGGTCATTCACAAGAGCGTCCCTGGAACTTAATCTCTTAGGTCTACTGGCTACACGTCCCCCCTCCCCCACACTTGGACTCTGAGGAGTCAGGGGGTATAGTTCTTTGCAAACATCACACCCCTGTTGGATCAGATTTAATGGTTTCTTGATATGTAAGGTATCGGATATACAGTCTTTTTAACATAAATGTAGTTTGTATTGTGTGTTACCATTTTAGCATGGTGTACTTTCTTCTCTTTCAAATTTTTGATACAAAAAAAATAAATATGGTTCTATTTGATCCAGCAAGTTTATTTATTTTAGATTGACATTAGAGGTGGTTGAGCGAAATCAGGCTTTTTATCTCAGTTTTTGCATTATATTTTTTCACCGATAGCTCCCACCCCTTCACTGAAATACCCTCGGTGCTCAGAGATATATATATATACATACACACACACACACACATTTTTTGATTCAGTATATAGGGGTAGTACTTGAGATTCTGTGTTCTTTTTAGTGTGATAAATAGGCACCGGACCCTTGTAAGCTGCATCCGCACACAGTGTGAACCCAGCCTCAATGCCACAAATATGTAAGTACAACTTTTTTTTTATTACATTAAGTCCTTTAAATATTACAGTCCAAATACAATCTCATGCTTTTTATTATCTCCTCATAGTTCTGAAACCCACAGGTTATGAATTGTGACAGATTTTTTTTCACTGAAATGACCAAAAATACTTTTTTCCCCCCAATGAAAACATTTACTGCACTCACGCTGCAATTTTCTATGCTGGCAGAGCTCAGTAACAGCCTCAGCTCTCAATGCTAGTGATCTGACACAGATTTGTGTTGCAAAAGAATACGGCCTGACAAGGTCTGTTACTGATTGCTGACTAGAAAGTGCGATGGGTCTGATCTTTACACTGCACAGTTATATCCATAATACATTCACTTCTGTGACTTTAATGGGGTTTTATTATTATATTGTAATTTTGTTTTGTTTTTTAAATATCCCCAGTTAGTTTCTTTCTCATAAAGTTGACACCTAGTGTTGCCATTATATTCAGTTAGGTCCATTTATATTTGGACACAGGCACAATTTTCATACTTTTGGCTCTGTATGCCACCAGAATAAAAATAAAACAAAACAATCTAAATGAATGTGAAGCGCAGACTTTCAGCTTTAATTCAAGGGGTTGAACATAAATATCAAGTACACATTTTAGGAACTTCAACCATTTTTATACACAGTCCCCCCATTTTCAGGGGTTCAAATATAATCATACAGTAAATAAAATGTTCATTTTTATATATTTTGTTGAGAATTCTTTACTGGCAATGACTGCCTGAAGTCTGGAACCCATGGACATTACCAAAGACGGTTTCCTCCTTTCTGACGCTTTGCCAGGCTCTAACTGCAGCTGTCTTCTGTTGTTCTTTGTTTGTGGGTCTTTCTGCCTTTATTTTTGCCTTCAGCAAGTGAAATGCATGCTCAATTGGGCAGGTTATTGACTGGGCCATTGCAGAATATTCCACCTCTATTCCTTCAAAAGCTCATGGGTTGTTTTGCAGTGTGTTTTGGATCATTGTCTATCTGTACTGTGAAGCACCATCCAATCAACTTTGCTGCACTGGGCTGAATCTGGGCTGACAGTATATCTCTAAACACTGCAGAATTCATCCAGCTGCTTCTGTCACATCATCAATAAACACCAATGACCCAGTGCCACTGGAAGCCATGCATGCCCATGCCATCACACTACCTCCACCATGTTTTACAGATGACGTTGTGTGCTTTGGATCATGAGCTCTTCCAAGCCTTCTCCACACTTTTTTCTTCCCGTCATTCTGGTACAGATTAATCTTAGTTTCATCCATCCAAAGAATGCTTTTCCCGAACTGGTCTTGCTTTTTTAGATGTTTTTTTTGCAAAGTCTAATCTGACTTTTCTATTCTTCATGCTTATGAATAGTTTTCACCTTGTGGTGAACCCTCTGTATTTGCTCTTGTGAAGTCTTCTTTTGATTGTAGACATTGACAATGATACGCCCACCTCCTGGAGAGTGTTCTTCACTTGTCTGGATGTTGTGAATGGGCTTTTCTTTACCATAAAGAGGATCCTGCGATCATCCACCACTGTTGTCTTTCGCTGACAGCCAGACCTTTTTATGTTGCTGAGCTCACCAGTGCGTTCTTCTTTCCTCAGAATGTACCAAACTGTTGATTTGGCCACTCCTAATGCTGCTGCTATCTCTCTGATGGATTTGTTTTGTTGTTGAAGCCTTACAATGACCTGTTTCACTTGCATGGACAGCTCCCTTGAACGCATGATGTAGGTTCACAGCAGTAGAGTCCAAGTGCAAATACCACACTTAGAATCAACTCCAGACCTTTTACCTGCTTAATTGATGAAGAGCTTTTGATCCAATTGTCTAATTACTTTTGGTCCTTTGAAAAAAGGGGGATGGCTATTCTTAAGGGCTCTTTCGCACAGGGGCGGATCAGTGATGATCCGCCCCGTGAACACCTGCTTGCTCAGCGGGGATCGCTCCGCCGATCCCCGCTGAGCAGGAAGATGACAGGTCCCTCGCTGCACACTGTGCAGCGACGGACCTGTCAGAGCGCCGCTCTCCCCTATGGAGGGGATCGGATGATGACGGACCGTAGAGTCCGTCGTCACCCGATCGGATCCGAAAATGGATGGAAAAGTAGGGTTTTCCTCCGTTACACTTTTTCGGATCGGAGCGGGTCGGATGACATACGGATCGTCTGTGTGAAAGAGCCCTAAGAGTTGTAATTCCTAAACCCTTCCACCGATTTGGATGTACATACTTTCAAATTAAACCTGAGAGTGTGCACTTTCAGTCCATATCCATTATATAACTATAGTTTGAATATGTTTTGGTAAATGCCTGAAAAAAACTAAAATTGTGCCTGTGTCCAAATATATATGGACCTAACTCTATGTAATATCAACACAAAATATTTAATATTTATAGATGTAAAAAAATAGACAATTCACTATAGAAGGCATTTTGCAAAACAGAATAGGGGTTATTTACTAAAACTGGAGAGTGCAAAGTCTGCTGCAGCTCTGTACAGAAACCAATTCGCTTCCAGGTTTTATTGTCAAGGCTTAATTGAACAAGCTGAGTTTAGAAGCTGATGGGTTTCTATGCACAGCTGCAACAGATTTTGTACTCTCCAGTTTTAGTAAATCAACCCCAATGTTTCATCTGTCACTCCTTTAATGTAACATAGAAATTGAAAAAAAAACTGTTTGGTTGTCATGGGCATCACAGACAGTGCATTCTTCAGATGCTTTGCACAATGTAAAACACCTCAGCTATTTTAAAGATGGATTCACTGACAGAATGAACATATGCCACCTCGGGGTGTGTGCCCACACAGGACGGGTTAGCTGGTGCCCACATAGAGATCCAGTGCCAAATTACCATGTAGGAGGCTTTACGATAAAAGCAAGACAGAGCGAGGAATGTAGGGTAGCCAGAGGTGGCGTTGTAAATATAAAAACTTGGTTCTTCTAAGAGGGGGGGTGGGCTATTTGTCTTTAAACAAGTAAAATATAGGTAACACTTTAAAGGCCCTCAGCCCTGATGCAAGCAGTGGATGCTTAGTGGGTGTTAGTCTGGAGGAGTGGGCTTTCCCAGGTAGACTGCATTTGCACACAGACCTCCATAGGTAACGTCCACGTGTAATGCTCCATGGTTGAAAGAACTGGAATCCAATGAATGAAAGAGGAGGGTCAGAGACAGTAAGGCCGGGCAGAAAAGGCCTAGATGATGCTGGATGTTTTCCAGTAACAAATGGGGTGGGCCCTATATGACTTGCTGTAGCTTCTAAGTAGCTTACAGTACAATTTAAGTACAGGAGAGGAGCCTGCACAATAGTGCAAGACTGAAGGTAAGGCTGGAGTTCAGCTTTAAAGCGGTTGGAAAAAATATTATGTTGACAAACAACATACATGCCTATACTTACTTGCTCTGTGCAATCGTTTTGCATAGAGCAGCCCCGATCCTCTTCTTCTGGGACCCCCCCCCAGCGCTCCTGGCTCCTCCTCTTCATCAGGTGCCCCCACGGAAAGCTGATTTCCATGGGGGCACCCGTGCAGGCTAGCTCCCAAGTCCTGCTGCTGCGTCCATTAACACGGACAGCAGGACTCGGCCATGCCACAACCCCCCCCCCCCCCGCTCCCATGTCACAGCAACACCTCCTGTTGCTATCAATCTGTCCAATGAGGAGAGTGACAGCTGCGTTTGTGCACATCACTGGATTGAATTGGGCTCAGGAAAGAAAAAGAGGGGGTCTGGGAGCTTCAGCACAGAAGGTGTTTCACCTTAGTGCATAGAATGCATTAAGGTGAAAAACCTTAAGGCTTTACAACCACATTAAAATAACACAGCAGAGTACACAGGACAGCACTGGATTCCTGGCATGATCAACCTTTATTTTTTGCACTCATTGAACAGATATAACAAAACCCTTTAGATGGTGTATTATATAGACCAAAGCGGAGCAAATAAAGAAAGTTCATCTTTAGGGTTTATATACACTTTAAAATACATATTTTCCCCAGTGTCTCTTTAAAATGTGGAGAAGACAAGCTAGACTTCAAAATTCATTCTTAATCCCTTTAGAAGTTTTAATTGAATTATTACTGGGATATGATTCACAGGCACGCATGCTAATCAGCGTGATCCTATATAATGGGCTTCCTGGTATAAAATGCATTTAAAGGCATTTGTGTGAACTGACGGTAATAATTTATGCCAGATATGAGTCATTGCTCAATGCATCGTAATATTGATGTAAGATCCTTTGTTTCTCCGATTACTGAGAAAAGGACAGCTGGATGGTATTTTTCCCACTTTATCTCAATCCATTAGGATGCTCCATTTATTCTCTGAAATTTACAGAAAGTGTCTCCTTCCGCTTAGATGTCTCCTCCAAACACGTATGATTACATTTGAACGTCCCGCACCCTTTACAAGGCAAAATCCATGGCTACAAGGCTAGTTTAGCAAAGTGTAAATTGTGTTCAAGGCCAGCACCAGCCAAAATCTCATGATTTCTTTTTAGGTGGTACGGGGAAAAGTTGGAACCTCGGTCAGGTTGTTCTGTCCATACATTTGTTTTCAGCACTTGGCAATGCTAATTTGAAATGGACCCTGTTGTCAGACCACACTCATTCCAACAATTATCTCCTCAATATCTTCTCAATGTGCATTTAGGGATTATTAGCCTCCCTTGCGTAGACATTTAAAGCCTTTGACTTCTGCTGGGCACTACCATCTTGGATGTGGATTCAGCAGCCCTTGCATAAAAAAGTGACACTTTATAGTATGCCTCTTTTCTCCTAACCTGCCTGCTATATAAAAAAAACAATATGGGAGGGGCAGAGGAGCTGGGCCAGCACAGACAGTGATTAAACACTTCTAGGAAGAGCTATTATGTTACAAGGAGAGAGGGGGTGGTGTGGTTTGGCTAGGGAATCAACTCCTGGAATGCTCATATTCCTTAGAAAGAGCTCCATGCTGGACGACCTGCACATGGGTTAAGATCCAAGTCACAGGCAGCAAGACCTGATAAGTATACCATCTTAATGGACTTTTGACTTTCCCTTGTGAAATTTTCTACAAAGAACTGTGCATACATTCCAATAATGTGATGTTTGATATGGAACATATGGACAGGCCAACCATCTTTGTTTCCTGCTATTAGCTGGACAACTTTTACAGTGCGAGGGAGGTTTTCTGGGTATCTGTTATCATAGATGACATTTGCATATAACCCACAGTGGGTCTCCACATACAGACATATTTCACAAGCCTGGAATTTTACCTCCTCTGGACCACTGTACCCTTTCTTCTACTTGGGCCATCATAGATGCTTTAAAGATGTTGGAATACACAGTTGGAATTTCTAGATCTTGAGCTTTAGCACATCCGTGGATATATGGGACATTGTTCTTATACAGTGTTTATACTGCAATTCCGTACCATCCACATCAACCCTGGTCATTCACAAGAGCGTCCCTGGAACTTAATCTCTTAGGTCTACTGGCTACATGTCCCCTCTCCCCCACACTTGGACTCTGAGGAGTCAGGGGGTATAGTTCTTTGCAAACATCACACCGCTGTTGGGTCAGATTTAATGGTTTCTTGATATGTAAGGTATCGGATATACAGTCTTTTTAGCATAAATGTAGTTTGTATTGTGTGTTACCATTTTAGCATGGTGTACTTTCTTCTCTTTCAAATTTTTGATACAAAAAAAATAAATATGGTTCTATTTGATCCAGTGAGTTTATTTATTTTAGATTGACATTAGAGGTGGTTGAGCGAAATCAGGCTTTTTATCTCAGTTTTTGCATTATATTTTTTCACCGATAGCTCCCACCCCTTTACTGGAATACCCTCGGTGCTCAGAGATATATATATATATATATATATATATATATATACATACACACACACACACACATTTTTTGATTTAGTATATAGGGGTAGTACTTGAGATTCTGTGTTCTTTTTAGTGTGATAAATACGCACCAGACCCCTGTAAGCTGCATCCGCACACAGTGTGAACCCAGCCTCAATGTCACAAATATGTAAGTACAACTTTTTTTTATTACATTAAGTCCTTTAAATATTACAGTCCAAATAAAATCTCATGCTTTTTATTATCTCCTCATAGTTCTGAAACCCACAGGTTATGAATTGTGACAGATTTTTTTTCACTGAAATGACTAAAAATACTTTTTTCCCCCCAATTAAAACATTTACTGCACTCATGCTGCAATTTTCTATGCTGGCAGAGCTCAGTAACAGCCTCAGCTCTCAATGCTAGTGATCTGACACAGATTTGTGTTGCAAAAGAATACGGCCTGACCAGGTCTGTTACTGATTGCTGACTAGAAAGTGTGATGGGTCTGATCTTTACACTGCACAGTTATATCCATAATACATTCACTTCTGTGACTTTAATGGGGTTTTATTATTATATTGTAATTTTGATTTTTTTTTTAAATATCCCCAGTTAGTTTCTTTCTCATAAAGTTGACACCTAGTGTTGCCATTATATTCAGTTAGGTCCATTTATATTTGGACACAGGCACAAATTTCATACTTTTGGCTCTGTATGCCACCACAAGGCCAGCACCAGCCAAAATCTCATGATTTCTTTTTAGGTGGTACGGGGAAAAGTTGGAACCTCGGTCAGGTTGTTCTGTCCATACATTTGTTTTCAGCACTTGGCAATGCTAATTTGAAATGGACCCTGTTGTCAGACCACACTCATTCCAACAATTATCTCCTCAATATCTTCTCAATGTGCATTTAGGGATTATTAGCCTCCCTTGCGTAGACATTTAAAGCCTTTGACTTCTGCTGGGCACTACCATCTTGGATGTGGATTCAGCAGCCCTTGCATAAAAAAGTGACACTTTATAGTATGCCTCTTTTCTCCTAACCTGCCTGCTATATAAAAAAAACAATATGGGAGGGGCAGAGGAGCTGGGCCAGCACAGACAGTGATTAAACACTTCTAGGAAGAGCTATTATGTTACAAGGAGAGAGGGGGTGGTGTGGTTTGGCTAGGGAATCAACTCCTGGAATGCTCATATTCCTTAGAAAGTTCAAAGGCATATTGCTAGTGATTAAAAAAATCATTTATGGAAAACACCTGCAAGTGAGCATTTAAAATACTTGATTTTGCTGTGCTTTTGCATACAAGTTATTGGTAGGGTCACCACTTCCTGCCCAGCCTATAGACAAATGACAGCCGGGCGATGGCTTTCCCATCCTGACTGGACATCATATGACATCCTGTCAGAAAGCGCCGATCACTCTGCTGCAGGACCGCGCAGTGGCGTGATCTGATGACTCATCAGAGTGCCGGTGTCTTGCCGAGAAAGTTCCCTCGGCGGATAAGTTCCCCCCTGTACTGCGCAAGCGCTGCGCTTGCGCAGTACGAATGACCAGGAGCCGCCGAAAACAGCCGAAGATGAAAATCTTCAATCAGCTGTACACGGCGCCTGCACCCTAGGTCCAGGCTGAAGCCCCTCCATCCAAGTGGACCTAGAGGGGGAATAAAAAAGTGGCGAGCGCAGCGAGGCCGTGCCCGAAGCGTGGCGAGCGAAGCGAGCCCGCGAGGGGCCCCCTTACAGGCGCCGTGTACAGCTGATTTCTTCTGTATTTCGCTTCGGCTATTTCCGCCGGTTCCTACTGCGCAGGCGCTGCGCCTGCGCAGTAGATGGGGGTCCTTATCCGCCGAGAGGAACTTTCTCGGCAGAACACCGGCTCGTTGCTGGTACCATATGACAGCCGTAACAAAAATCACAGCAGGTCACATGACAGTTGTACACAATGGATGGCTTTATGCCATCCATTGTGTACAATTGTGCTGCTAGCTGATTGGTCGATTTGATCACATGGTACAGACAGGGCCATTCACAGCCCATCTATACCATGTGATTAGCTTTGACCAATCGCAGCTAATCACAACAAAACAGCCTGAATGATTTGGTTTCATTCAGTAAATGGCTTGCTTATAGCAATGTAATTCACTGCTATAAGCAAACAATGTGTAAAAACATTTTTTTATTTTTATTAAATTTTTTTTTTTTTTGCTAATCATATTTTCCTTCCGTGGATGGAGCATCAGACCAATGCTGCAGCTGTCCCCGCCGTCTCTGCACTGAGAACCGAGCCACCGAACATCGCCGATGGCTCGGTTCTCACTCATCCCCAAGCAGAATTCAGCATCGCTCCTGGTCTGCTTCTCCACGCTCATTGGAGCGATGAGCTGTGGAGGGGCGGGGGGGCTGCCATCAATCAGGGCAGCTGGTGGATTCAGACTTGGAAGTCGGGATGACGCGCTGCCTCGACTGATAGCAGTGACGTCAGTGGAGAGCGGACTTCAGAAGTCCAGCCTAAAAAGCTCAGGCTGGACTTCTCCTTTAAAGAAATCCTGTCACAATACACAGCTACAGTAATGTATTTCAGGAAAGCCTCACCTTTTATTAGTGAAAAGCAGTCCTTGAGTTTAAGGTTAAAGCTACTTTCACACTGAGCAGCGGCCACGTTGGTGGTAAAGCACCGCTAGTTTTAGCGGCGCTTTACCGTCAATTTAGCTTTGCTTTTCGGTCGCTAGTGGGTCGTTTTTAACCCCCGCAAGCGACTGAAGAAAGGGTTAAAAGCGTCCGTGTTAAGGGCACTTCCGAATCGCTTTTCATGCGCTTTGGAAGCGCTGCCTATTCATTCCAATGGGCATGGGCGGTTTAGGAGTGCTGTATACACTAGACATGTACACTGAATCTTGGAAGATTCAACACTCAACAAGGCCAGGTACAGAGTGGACAGAGATTTTGTTAATGGTTCTTGAGCTAAGCGTTCCTAGATGGGGTCCATAGATGGCAACTGGGGCTGAGCAGCATGTCTTAATTGCATGTATCTGAAATACATCCAGCCAGGTAAGTTTAAATTAGCCTTGAGATCCTGGAAGGGGCGCAGGGCCCCTACCAAGAACACATCCCCAATAGTTTTAATGCCGTATCAGGCTCACACCTGGGGGTCAGGGATAGAGCGGAACTGCAGAAGTCAGGGGTTCCCCTACAGCGGGGTAAAGGGAGACCAAACCTACGCCTGGCCACCCCCCAAACCCTCAAGGTCATTCTAGTAGGAAGGTCAGCATAGGCCCGACAGCCCCTATATATCAGGTTTCCCAACTCCCAGAGTGATCCAAGAACCAAAGCCTCCAGACATACGGCTGCATTAGCCCTAGAGAGCACAAACCACCACCGAACTGTGACCAAAATGGCCGCCCAATAGTAGGTTCAGAAGTCTGGTAAGGCCAGCCCCCCGCATCGCACCGGGAGAGTAGATTTAGCTAATCTAGGGAGAGCACCCCCCAAATAAATGTCCCAATACACCTATCAATGTCCAAGCAGAAGGATCTGGGTTTCCAGGTTGGGCAATTACGGAACATGTTCAAGAGTTTTGGAAGGAACACCATTTTTTGAGTAAATTAATACGACCCAACAGATTCAGCGGTAACGAAGTCCAGGACTTGCACTTGGAGCGAAGCTGAGACAATACCAGTGCCAAATTAAGGTTATAAAAACTGGTCAGTTCCCTCCGAACCTAGACACCCAGATACCGAAACTGATCAGCCCAGAGTAATGGGACGTTTGGAGCAGCCTCTCTAGCTTGGGGATCTAAGGGAAAGAGCGTTGACTTAGCCCAGTTAATTTGAATGCTCAAGAACCTACCAAATTCATTAAAGATATCCAACGTGGTCTTTAGAGACTCGTCGGCATCCTGGAGATATAACAGTGCGCCGTCGGCAAATGGTGAGATTTTTTTACTCCAGGGATCCCACCCTCAATCACTTGACCCGGTCAGAGCTTCAAATTAATATAGCCAAGGGCTAGGGCAAAAAGGGCAGGGGACAGGGGGCATCCCTGACACGTGCCTCTCTGCAGTGGGAGAGATGCGGATAGGCTGTCGTTAGTCCGAATTCGGGCTTTGGATGCACTATATAAAACATACGTGACCACTGGAGAAACCTGGGGCCAAAACTGAATTTATGTAATGTCTCCCACAGGAAGTTCCACATGACCGAGTCGAACGCCTTTTCGGCATCCAGGGAGGCAATAACCCTATGTCCACTGTTAGTATGGGATACTGAGAGATTGAGAAAGAGGCGTCAGAGGTTAATGTCAGTGCCCTTCATGGGCATAAACTCGGTTTGATCAACATGGATTAGCTCCTCTAATACCCCCAACAGCCGATTAGCCAGAATCTTAGCCAAAATCTTGGCATCAATGTTTATGAGGAATATCGGCCTATAGGAGGAGCAGTCCTCAGGGTCCTTGCCCAGTTTGAGCACCAACACCCACCCCGCCTCAGACATAGATTCAGGTAGAACACCTAGGGAGAAAAATTGGTCAAAAAGAGAAACCAGTCTAGGGGCAAGCAGGTCCTGATAATGGGAATAGAATTCAGTCGGGAGGCCATCCATCCCAGGAGTCTTCCCAGGCTGGAGTTGCAAAAAAGCGATCTGTATCTCCTCCAGAGTGATAGCAGACCCCAGTCCCTCACTCACCACAGGGTCAAGGGTAGGGAGGGCAACGTTACCTAGGAAAGTAGCCAATTCATCCAAAGTGTAGTCCACTCTAGAGGAGTACAGAGCCCTGTAAAAGTGAAAGAACCTCTCATTGATGCTGCTAGGCGATCTCAGCACTTCCCCACTAGAGTCCTTTATCCCACTAATGTGGGTGACCGCAAATTGCCCTCTAGCTAACCAGGCCAGCAATCGACCATTCTTGTTGCCATATTCAAAAACCTGATGAGCAGTGTTCAAAAGGGATTTCTGCGTCATTTCAACCCTAAGTAGTAAGACCTCTCTCAGGGCGAATTGCCAAGCCCCATAAGTGCCATAATCAGGGTTGGCTACGTAAGCAGCCTCCCTCTGTCTGGCCACCTCCTCCAACCCCTCTAGAGACGTTCCGCAGCGATACGAGAGATATACTCTCCCCTGGACCAGGCCTTAAAGGCATCCCACTGTATCGGGGGAGTGGTGGTCTCGGTGTTGGTCAACCAGTACTAGCAAATACCCTCCTGAAGAGCCTCCTGAACCTTCTCATTTTCAATGCAGTATCTGGACAGCCTCCACAGCCTTTCCCACGGAGGGCCCAGGGACAACTTCAGCAGTATGGGAGCATGGTCCGAAATGCCTCTCGGTAAGTTATCCACCGCAGAGACCTTCCGGAGCAAGGAGTGGGAGGCATAAATTAGGTTGATACGGGAGAGAGTATGGAAGCCTGCAGCAAGGGGTTTCTGTTCCATCACAGGACCAACCACTTCCAGCCCACCAAACCACTTCAGAACTGTCATCTTGTGTGAGAAAAATCAAACCATACCAGAAAGGAACATAGCATTTAAACTGTGCATTAATGAAAATAAAATAAAAACCCAACATATAATTCAACATATACTGTAACATCCTGCCAGCATAGGCTAGAGACCCATTCCCCCCATCCCGCAAGACCCACCTAAAGTGAGACCGCATTAGACCCAAATAACCTGCCTGAGGGCAACAAATAACTGCGAGATGTGTATCAGATGTAGAAATGTAGGAATCTCAGCATAGTCTATCACTTGGAACCAATAAAGGGAAAACAATCACAAAAGTTCCATTGGAGATGTTGTTGTAATGTAATGTCACTGGAGGCGGGTGCTTGATAATCACCTGGGCTATGCCAGGGGCACATAACTTATTCCAACAGAGACCAACAGGACTGTAAACCTCACAGACGAGCAGCACCCGTGCCATTCAAGGGTCAGCCGACCCCAGCTATGCTACACCAAGCACGCGGCCACTGCCATAGGGATAACTATAGCAAAGAAAACCAGCCAGGAAGAATCCCTGAGTGGCAGTAAGGATTATCAAGGGTGCAAAAAAATGTGCTTCATCTCAGAGGGGGCAAAGTCTCCAAGTCAGCGGCATCCCTTGGAAACGTAAAAAAGCGGACTTTCTCCCCATCCACCACTCTCAGCTTACCTGGGAAAAGCACACTATACTTGATACCTTTGGTGCATAAGGCTGCTTTAACAGAATCAAAGGACCGGCGGAGCTTCTGGGTCTCTACAGAGAAATCCGGGAACAGCATTATGCGGTTGTTCTGAAACACCAGCTCTCCCGCCGCTCTGGCCGCTCTAAGCAACTCATCCCGGTCTCTAAAGTTGAGAAGGCGCAGAATGAATGTGTGAGGGGGCCCCCCTGCGGGCCTGGCTGCTGTGGCATATGGTGGGTCCTCTCAGCTGTGAAGTAAAGAGATAGCTGAGCCGCTGCCAACAGGATCTGAACAGCTCTTCTGTAAACACAGTGGGGTTCTTACCCTCCGCTCCCTCTACCAGATCAACGATACGGAGGTTAATCCATCTGCAGTGGTTCTCGCCGTCCTTGGCAGGGTATTCCAGCACCTTGACCCTGGAGTGCAGGTAGCGGAGCGCACCTAAGTTGTCTGCCACACTGTCCTTAAGCAGGTTGACCCGTGTCTCAGCAGCACACAGGCAGGAGCGGACTTTGTCCAGGTCAAGTCGGACGAGTCCCACATCTAGCTGGACCGCCTCAATTTTAAAGGTGAGGGTTGCCTGGCATGCCGCAACGGCCACCTGGCAAGTAGCTATGGAAATGATGACCTCCGGAATGCCTGGGGTGGATGCATCAGATCCCTCTCCGTCTGGGATGCCATGTTGCTACGTGGTGCCTGGCTGCCTCCCCGACGATTCTCAGGGCTAGTTGTAGCTGTTATTTCTGGGGGAAAACTGAGCTTTTTTTTCTCCCCTGCCTTGCCCAGCGCGTTTAGGAGGCATCCACCAGCAATCAGCTCAGGAACAGGCTCAAAAACACCCAGCCAGGATAGCAATATTAGTTTCCCTGCAGCAGAGCTCCGGAATAGACGGCTGGTCACTCCGCCATCTTGGACACACCCCCCACCTATTCATTTTTAATGAGCTGCCTAATGATCCAATGCACTTCAATGTATGAAAATAAGTTGCTACTGTGCAGCACACTTAAAGTGTCAGAGGCCAAACATGAGGCCCTCTATAGATTTCAAATTGACCCCCACTGGACATTGCAGTCAATGCAGGGTTCTTCAGTCTGATTTGTGGTCAAATTTGCTAGAAATAGGACAACCTATCAATACAGGAATTACAGAGGACCTGAACTGTGGGACATGTGACCAAAAAAGCAGGTGGAGGACAAATGGCTAGTCACCAGCATTGCCTTTGGGTTCTGTGAAGTTAATCTTTTTCCCATTACTGACATACCACGTCTTGTTCTGCATTATGCCTCTGTGTAAAGGAGGCCATCTTGACAAAGGGCAGAAATTTGCTTCCTCAAATGAGACCTCACTGATGACTGGTGATCTGAAGACTGGTAGGGAATATTTAGGAAGCAGTAGGAGAGATGGTGGAAACACAGATCTACATAATGCATGAAGCAGAAATTTCCTTGCACGGCAGGTCCCCAGGTATAGCTTTCTCTCCAGTAAGGAGGACAATGTACAGCACAGGTGTGACATCACCAAATCTCACTTTAAAAATGGTGAGACTAGCAGTCAGAGACAGCAGTGCACTAGATGATCTAACACTACAGATATACAGGATAAAGACTTAGTGTCTAGGCACAGGAAGCGCACTGGAAGAAACAGGAAGACAGGAAAAATTCAGGCAAATGGCAGATTTTTCAGGGTATTACTTAGGCAAAATTAACATTTCTAGATACAGTAAAACCTTGGTTTGGGAGTAACTTGGTTTGAGAGCGTTTTGCAAGACAAGCAAAATTTTTAAATAAATTTTGACTTGATATGCAAGTAGGCATGTACTGGCCATCAGAACTACCGGGAGTTTCCCAGTGGGCCGATGGCTCAGTGGGGCGGTTTCAATGACAGCAGACCGCTGCCCCCTCCGCTCCCCTGTCCCCTCCCCAGCACTCACCTCCTCTACCTGCCTAGTTATGCAGTGCGACTGAATAATTACATGATTCTCAGCAGTCGGCACTGGGAAGCTCTGTCCGGCCGGCAAGGGAGAGACCTGTCCCCTTCCAAAGTGGGCCGGTCTGGATGAAGTCCAGGGCCAAATTTTTGTCCCAGTCCAGCCCTGTATACAAGCGATGTCTTGATATACAAGTAGCGTCATGTCACAACTGAGTGTAAAAGAGAAGAGAGGCGCCTCTAAGTCGAGCAATATGCTTACATTTAATGAGGGTTCCACCTTTAGCAACTCACATGGTTGATGATTAAAACAGACACATCTAAGTATGCAGGCATTCCGGGTAAAGCTGTCCACATAGACCATCCTCTGCACCGCCATCGAAGTCGTCCCTTCCACGCTGCGCTCCACAAGCGGTTCAAGCCACACTTTCAGATCGCTCTACTGCAGGGTAGTCTTTCCGGTCACGATTGCAGACTGACAGCGATGAGAGCCGGCGGTGCGGGGGATGTGGACAGCTTTACTCCGGATGCCTGCATACTTAGATGTGCCTCTTTTAATCATCAACCATGTGAATTGATAAATGTTGTACCTTCATTAAATGTAACCATATTGCTACAGTTAGAGGTGCCTCTCTTTTCTTTCATACTCTGTAGATCCTGCTGGATTTTGCTTCTAATCCCATTGTTGAGGCTTCCATTTGTGGATGGACACTTTATGTTTACACAACCTATCACATTGCTATAATCTTTTTATATGGACTATAAACTGAAGACTTTATGAATAAATGGTTGTGGAAGGAATCATTTGAGTTTCCATTATTTCTTATGGGGAAATTCACTTTGATATACAAGTGCTTTGGATTACAAGCATGTTTCTGGAACTAATTATGCACGCAAACCAAGGATTTACTGTATCCATAAGATAGCACTATTCATTTTTTGAGTTCAGGTTCACTTTAGGATACTATTTTAAGGCTGGTATACAAAGTGCTCTAACCTGGCCTATAATTCACCTGTGAACCAGAAAAAGTACATTACCGTGCATCTTTGATGTTGTCCTTTGATCTTACCTCTGCTTAATCAGTCTAATGTAATCCAGGACACTTAATTTACTTATTGAGAACGTTGTTCAAAACCATTCCTGTAGATCTATTTTAGTGGCTTACAGTGCTATTATGCGCAAAAAAAATTTTTGCTTGAGTCTGTTAACCACTTGACGACCGCCTCACGCCGATGTACGTCGGCAAAGTGGCACGGACAGGCAAAATCACGTACAGGGTACGTGATTTGCCTTCCGCGGGTGGGGGGTCCGATCGGACCCCCCCCCGGTGCCCGAGGCGGTCGTCGTTTGTCCCCCGGCGATCGGTGATGAGGGGGAGACCATCCGTTCGTGGCCCCCCCCTCGCGATCGCCGCCGGCCAATGAAAACACTCCTTTGCTGCTGTATGCTAAACAGCAGCAAAAGAAGTGATGTCATCTCCCCTCGGGTCGGTATTTTCCGTTCCGGCCCGAGGAGAGACGACAAGTATGTGAGTGCACCAAACACTACACACACAGTAGAACATGCCAGGCACACAAATCACCCCGATCCCCCCCCCGATCGCTCCCCGATCCCCCCCCAATCACCCCCCCCCCCCCCTGTCACAAACTGACACCAGCAGTTTTTTTTTTTTTTTTTTTTTTTTTTTCTGATTACTGCATAGTGTCAGTTTGTGACAGTGACAGTGTTGGGACAGTGTATATTACCCCCCTTTAGGTCTAGGGTACCCCCCTAACCCCCCCTAATAAAGTTTTAACCCCTTGATGACCCCCTGTCACCAGTGTCGCTAAGCGATCATTTTTCTGATCGCTGTATTAGTGTCGCTGGTGACGCTAGTTAGTGAGGTAAATATTTAGGTTCGCCGTCAGCGTTTTATAGCGTCAGGGACCCCCATATACTACCTAATAAATGTTTTAACCCCTTGATTGCCCCCTAGTTAACCCTTTCACCACTGATCACCGTATAACCGTTACGGGTGACGCTGGTTAGTTCGTTTATTTTTTATAGTGTCAGGGCACCCGCCGTTTATTACCGAATAAAGGTTTAGCCCCCCGATCGCCCGGCGGTGATATGCGTCGCCCCAGGAAGCGTCAGATTAGCGCCAGTACCGCTAACACCCACGCACGCAGCATGCGCCTCCCTTAGTGGTATAGTATCTGATCGGATCAATATCTGATCCGATCAGATCTATACTAGCGTCCCCAGCAGTTTAGGGTTCCCAAAAACGCAGTGTTAGCGGGATCAGCCCAGATACCCGCTAGCACCTGCGTTTTGTCCCTCCGCCCGGCCCACCCAAGTGCAGTATCGATCGATCACTGACACTTACAAAACACTAAACGCATAACTGCAGCGTTCGCAGAGTCAGGCCTGATCCCTGCGATCGCTAACAGTTTTTTTTGTAGCGTTTTGGTGAACTGGCAAGCACCAGCCCCAGGCAGCGTCAGATTAGCGCCAGTACCGCTAACACCCACGCACGCACTGTACACCTCCCTTAGTGGTATAGTATCTGATCGCATCAATATCTGATCCGATCAGATCTATACTAGCGTCACCAGCAGTTTAGGGTTCCCAAAAACGCAGTGTTAGCGGGATCAGCCCAGATACCTGCTAGCACCTGCGTTTTGCCCCTCCGCCCGGCCCAGCCCAGCCCACCCAAGTGCGGTATCGATCGATCACTGTCACTTACAAAACACTAAACGCATAACTGCAGCGTTCGCAGAGTCAGGCCTGATCCCTGCGATCGCTAACAGTTTTTTGGTAGTGTTTTGGTGAACTGGCAAGCGCCAGCGGCCTAGTACACCCCGGTCGTAGTCAAACCAGCACTGCAGTAACACTTGGTGACGTGGCGAGTCCCATAAGTGCAGTTCAAGCTGGTGAGGTGGCAAGCACAAGTAGTGTCCCGCTGCCACCAAAAAGACAAACACAGGCCCGTCGTGCCCATAGTGCCCTTCCTGCTGCATTCGCCAATCCTAATTGGGAACCCACCGCTTCTGCAGCGCCCGTACTTCCCCCATTCACATCCCCAACCAAATGCAGTCGGCTGCATGAGACGCATTTTCTTTATGTCCTCCCGAGTACCCCTACCCAGCGAACCCCCCCAAAAAAGATGTCGTGTCTGCAGCAAGCGAGGATATAGGCGTGACACCCGCTATTATTGTCCCTCCTGTCCTGACAATCCTGGTCTTTGCATTGGTGAATGTTTTGAACGCTACCATACACTAGTTGAGTATTAGCGTAGGGTACAGCATTGCACAGACTAGGCACACTTTCACAGGGTCTCCCAAGATGCCATCGCATTTTGAGAGACCCGAACCTGGAACCGGTTACCGTTATAAAAGTTAGTTACAAAAAAAGTGTAAAAAAAAAAAAAAAATATGAAATAAAAAAAAATAGTTGTTGTTTTATTGTTCTCTCTCTCTCTATTCTCTCTCTCTATTGTTCTGCTCTTTTTTACTGTATTCTATTCTGCAATGTTTTATTGTTATTGTTATTGTTATTGATTGTTATTGTTATTGTTATTGTTATTATGTTTTATCATGTTTGTTTTTCAGGTGTGTAATTATTTACACTTTACTGTGCTTTATTGTTAACCATTGTTAACCATTTTTTTGTCTTCAGGTACGCCATTCACGACTTTGAGTGGTTATACCAGAATGATGCCTGCAGGTTTAGGTATCATCTTGGTATCATTCTTTTCAGCCAGCGGTCGGCTTTCATGTAAAAGCAATCCTAGCGGCTAATTAGCCTCTAGACTGCTTTTACAAGCCGTGGGAGGGAATGCCCCCCCCCCCCCACCGTCTTCCGTGTTTTTCTCTGGCTCTCCTGTCTCAACAGGGAACCTGAGAATGCAGCCGGTGATTCAGCCAGCTGACCATAGAGCTGATCAGAGACCAGAGTGGCTCCAAACATCTCTATGGCCTAAGAAACCGGAAGCTACGAGTATTTCATGACTTAGATTTCGCCGGATGTAAATAGCGCCATTGGGAAATTGGGGAAGCATTTTATCACACCGATCTTGGTGTGGTCATTTGCTTTGAGGGCAGAGGAGAGATCTAGGGTCTAATAGACCACAATTTTTTCAAAAAAGAGTACCTGTCACTACCTATTGCTATCATAGGGGATATTTACATTCCCCGAGATAACAATAAAAATGATTAAAAAAAAAAATATGAAAGGAACAGTTTAAAAGTAAGATTAAAAAAGCAAAAAAATAATAAAGAAAAAAAAAAAAAAAAAAAAAAACACCCCTGTCGCCCCCTGCTCTCGCGCTAAGGCGAACGCAAGCGGCGGTCTGTCGTCAAACGTAAACAGCAATTGCACCATGCATGTGAGGTATCACCGCGAAGGCCAGATCGAGGGCAGTAATTTTTCCAGTAGACCTCCTCTGTAAATCTAAAGTGGTAACCTGTAAAGGCTTTTTAAGGCTTTTAAACATGTATTTATTTTGTTGCCACTGCACGTTTGTGCGCAATTTTAAAGCATGTCATGTTTGGTATCCATGTACTCGGCCTGAGATCATCTTTTTTATTTCATCAAACATTTGGGCAATATAGCGTGTTTTAGTGCATTAAAATTAAAAAAAGTGTGTTTTTTCCCCAAAAAATGCGTTTGAAAAATCGCTGCGCAATTACTGTGTGAAAAAAAAAAATGAAACACCCACCATTTTAATCTGTAGGGCATTTGCTTTAAAAAAATATATAATGTTTGGGGGTTCAAAGTAATTTTTTTGCAAAAAAAAAAAACTTTTTCATGTAAACAATAAGTGTCAGAAAGGGCTTTGTCTTCAAGTGGTTAGAAGAGTGGGTGATGTGTGACATAAGCTTCTAAATGTTGTGCATAAAATGCCAGGACAGTTCAAAACCCCCCCAAATGACCCCATTTTGGAAAGTAGACACCCCAAGCTATTTGCTGAGAGGCATGTCGAGTCCATGGAATATTTTATATTGCGACACAAGTTGCGGGAAAGAGACAAATTTTTTTTTTTTTTTTTTTTTTTGCACAAAGTTGTCACTAAATGATATATTGCTCAAACATGCCATGGAAATATATGAAATTACACCCCAAAATACATTCTGCTGCTTCTCCTGAGTACGGGGATACCACATGTGTGAGACTTTTTGGGAGCCTAGCCGCGTACGGGACCCCGAAAACCAAGCACCGCCTTCAGGCTTTCTAAGGGCGTGAATTTTTGATTTCACTCTTCACTGCCTATCACAGTTTCGGAGGCCATGGAATGCCCAGGTGGCACAAAACCCCCCCAAATGACCCCATTTTGGAAAGTAGACACCCCAAGCTATTTGCTGAGAGGTATAGTGAGTATTTTGCAGACCTCACTTTTTGTCACAAAGTTTTGAAAATTGAAAAAAGAAAAAAAAAAATGTTTTTTCTTGTCTTTCTTCATTTTCAAAAACAAATGAGAGCTGCAAAATACTCACCATGCCTTTCAGCAAATAGCTTGGGGTGTCTACTTTCCAAAATGGGGTCATTTGGGGGGGTTTTGTGCCACCTGGGCATTCCATGGCCTCCGAAACTGTGATAGGCAGTAAAGAGTGAAATCAAAAATTTTCACCCTTAGAAATCCTGAAGGCAGTGATTGGTTTTTGGGGTCCAGTACGCGGCTAGGCTCCCAAAAAGTCCCACACATGTGGTATCCCCATACTCAGGAGAAGCAGCTAAATGTATTTTGGGGTGCAATTCCACATATGCCCATGGCCTGTGTGAGCAATATATCATTTAGTGACAACTTTATGAAAAAAAAAAAAAAAGTGTCACTTTCCCGCAACTTGTGTCAAAATATAAAATATTCCATGGACTCAATATGCCTCTCAGCAAATAGCTTGGGGTGTCTACTTTCCAAAATGGGGTCATTTTGGGGGGTTTTGTGCCACCTGGGCATTCCATGGCCTCCGAAACTGTGATAGGCAGTGAAGAGTGAAAGCAAAAATTTACACCCTTAGAAATCCTGAAGGCAGTGATTGGTTTTCGGGGCCCCGTACGCGGCTAGGCTCCCAAAAAGTCCCACACATGTGGTATCCCCATACTCAGGAGAAGCAGCTAAATGTATTTTGGGGTGCAATTCCACATAGGCCCATGGCCTGTGTGAGCAATATATCATTTAGTGACGACTTTTTGTAAATATTTTTTTTTTTTTTTTTTTTGTCATTTTTCAATCACTTGGGACAAAAAAATAAATATTCAATGGGTTCAACATGCCTCTCAGCAATTTCCTTGGGGTGTCTACTTTCCAAAATGGGGTCATTTGGGGGGGTTTTGTACTGCCCTGCCATTTTAGCACCTCAAGAAATGACATAGGCAGTCATAAACTAAAAGCTGTGTAAATTCCAGAAAATGTACCCTAGTTTGTAGACGCTATAACTTTTGCGCAAACCAATAAATATACACTTATTGACATTTTTTTTACCAAAGACATGTGGCCGAATACATTTTGGCCTAAATGTATGACTAAAATTTAGTTTATTGGATTTTTTTTATAACAAAAAGTAGAAAATATCATTTTTTTTCAAAATTTTCGGTCTTTTTCCGTTTATAGCGCAAAAAATAAAAACTGCAGAGGTGATCAAATACCATCAAAAGAAAGCTCTATTTGTGGGAAGAAAAGGACGCAAATTTCGTTTGGGTACAGCATTGCATGACCGCGCAATTAGCAGTTAAAGCGACGCAGTGCCAAATTGGAAAAAGACCTCTGGTCCTTAGGCAGCATAATGGTCCGGGGCTCAAGTGGTTAAATACCAGAAAATTAAGCTGTATAAAGTCTTGGATTATCCTTCTCTAATTTTGGATAATTATTATTAGTATTATTAATAAGGATTTTTATAGCACCATAAGGAAGCTATAGCTAAAATACTGTCAACATTCAAGCATACACTAGGAATAAGGACGTAGCCAAAAAGAGTTTACAATGTAAAAGGAAAATGTTTAAACACAAGAGGTAAAGAAGGCATGGCAGTAGGAGTTGTGTTGCATCTACATAACAATAGTGATGGGAGACGTCAGGGAAAAAATACTAGATGAAGAGACATGGTATAAATCTGGCTTGTCAAAGTGTAACCTTCTTTTGGAATTAGGTGGATGCAGCTCTATTTGGTCATTCGTATCATTTGAGTTTTCCATATCTGATGGAAATCGTGATGTTCCAAAAACATGGCATTTGGGGGTGCATCCAAAGACTCATTGTTGGGAAATACTGATATCATGCAGAAAAGGGCTCTAGAGACAGGGAACAGCATAAAAGAAATCTTGGAGACATGAATAAGAAATGGAGACCTGGTCATGGGCAGGTTATGAGAAGAATGTGCAAAGTCAAGGTCTGGGCAGGTGTATATAAAAAGGGTTAGATCACCTTCATACTTTTGCACTGAGCGGACACGTTACCACAATGCATGAAAATACAAATGTTGCATTGTTGGTATGCTGCAATGCCATTCATTACTAATGGCACCCCAAAGCACCTTGGCAATGGATGCGCACTGCAGTCCACAACACATGATAATGCAACTACATTACTAAAAAAAAAGTACATGCACCTTTTTTGCCACATCTTTGTGCTTTAGGCAGCCTATTCAAAACAATGGGTGCCCTAACGCAATGTGCGTTAACATGCAACATAATGCAAATCAATGCACATGTGTTAAACACCTACAACAATGTAACCCAAAGCCTAAAGATGAAAAATAAAGAGGAACCAGATTACAAAGGATCCTGCCCATCTTCCTTTATTTTATTTTTTTCCATATTTAAACTACCTTTTGTCCTTACATGAAAGAGACTGCAAATGCAATAGGCAGAGGATACAGCAGGAACTTTTCATGTTTAAAGGCTGTATGGTGCCAAGTGGAACAGGGCTAAAGGTAACTATATTAGGGGCGAGGGGCATGATAGAAAGTTAACTATTTTTTAAAAGTTTCTCCTATAAAAAATAACGCAAAGGGCAATATGTAATGTGCGCCGAACATCCAATCGTCTTCCATTGTTCTAACTGTTCAGCGTTGGTGATTGGTGGAATTTGTTTGGCTAACGGTGCTTGTCAATGTCTGACTATTGTCAGTGATGTTCATACAACGTTATTAAACAGGAAACCTTGTCTAAACAAAAAATTTTGTCTAAATAAATAGAGTTAATCCTCAGCCTAGCTGGCTATAGCATGGCATAGCACAGGACGGATCTAGCGCCTTGAGGCGATTCAGTTCGCATTTGTAGCGCTATACATTCATTCATTCATTCATTCATATGGTAGTTGAACTCGTAACAGGTGATTTTTCACATCCTGAAACTTTGACCTCTTACGTTGAACCTCCGCGGAGAAGTCCGGATAGAAGGAGACTCTCACACCATTGTATTGTATGTTTGCTTTTTCTCTGGCCAGCCTCAGGATAATTTTGCAGTCCCTATAATTCAGCATACCAGCTAGCATGGACCATGGTTGTTTGCCAGGGGACAGAGGTCTGGGTGGGGTACGATGAGCCCTCTCCACTGCGAACAGAGGAATGAAAACCTCCTTGCTGAAACAGCTCCAGCAGCCACCACTCAACTAATGCGGTGGGGTCCCGGCCCTCCACTTTCTCCAGCAACCCCAAAATGCACACATTGTTGTGGCGGAGACGATTTTCTATGTCATGCGCCTTCTCATTTGCAGCTGTCACCTGTTGTGCGGCCATTCTGGCGTCGTGGGCCAAACTCACTTCTTTGATTCCGCCTCAGATGTGGCTACCTGGCTGGATCACAATGAGCACAGCTTGCAAAACCGACGCAAAGCCGTAGATGAGGACTGATCTGCCTTACTGCTTGCTACAATCCGTGGTTGCATCTTCTTCTCGTATGTGGATACCACCCTTTACAGTTGTCTTCACTTGGAGGGCTGTTTTCTTTGTTCTACAAATGCGAACCAGATTTACGAAACAAAGCTTTACAAAGCTTGATGAGGGGCGGCTGCCTCTCTGCCTTATACATTTTTCTACCTGATTTGACTTGTCCTGTTGACGAACCTGAATTTAACAACCCCAGTTGCATCGGTCAAGTTCCATATTACATATGTTTTTATGACATCCGGCATTAGATACGGAGTTCCACCTGCATCCCTGAATGCACTGTTTTGCTGTTTACTTCATCCCTATGTCTGGTGGCTACTACCTCATGGCCTTTACATGTGTCTTTAACCACTTGCCGACCGCCTAACGCAGATATACTGCGGCAGAGCGGCACGGGCAGGCAAAATCACGTACCCGTACGTGATCTGCCTCCCGCGGGCGGGGGGTCCGATCGGACCCCCCCCCGGTGCCATCGGCGGTCGGCATCTGACTGGGAGCGTCGGGAGGCGAGGGGGAGACCATCCGATCGTGGCCCCCCCCCTCGCGATCGCTCCCAGCCAATGGAAATCCTCCTCTGCCTGTGTGTCGTTTCACACAGGCAGAGGATGTGATGTCATCTCTCCTCGGTCTGGCAGTTTCCGTTCCAGCGCCGAGGGGAGATGACATGTAAGTGCACACAACACTCACACACACAGTAGAACATGCCAGGCATACTTTACACCCCCGATCCCCCCCCGATCGCCCCCCGATCCCCCCCCAATCACCCCCCCCCCCCTGTCACAAACTGACATTAGCAGTATTTTTTTTTTTTTTTTTTTTTCTGATTACTGCTGTGTCAGTTTGTGACAGTTAGTGTTAGGGCAGTGAGTATTACCCCCCTTTAGGTCTAGGATACCCCCCTAACCCCCCCTAATAAAGTTTTAACCCCTTGATCACCCCCCCTCACCAGTGTCGCTAAGCGATCATTTTTCTGATCGCTGTATTAGTGTCGCTGGTGACGCTAGTTAGGGACGTAAATATTTAGGTTCGCCGTCAGTGTTTTATAGCGACAGGGACCCCCATATACTATCTAATAAATGTTTTAACCCCTTGATTGCCCCCTAGTTAACCCTTTCACCGCTGATCACCGTATAACCGTTACGGGTGACGCTGGTTAGTTCGTTTATTTTTTATAGTGTCAGGGCACCCGCCGTTTATTACCGAATAAAGGTTTAGCCCCCTGATCGCCCGGCGGTGATATGCGTCGCCCCAGGCAGCGTCAGATTAGCGCCAGTACCGCGAACACCCACGCACGCAGCATACACCTCCCTTAGTGGTATAGTATCTGATCGGATCAATATCTGATCCGATCAAATCTATACTAGCGTCCCCAGCAGTTTAGGGTTCCCGAAAACGCAGTGTTAGCGGGATCAGCCCAGATACCCGCTAGCACCTGCGTTTTGCCCCTCCGCCCAGCCCAGCCCAGCCCACCCAAGTGCAGTATCGATCGATCACTGTCACTTACAAAACACTAAACGCATAACTGCAGCGTTCGCAGAGTCAGGCCTGATCCCTGCGATCGCTAACAGTTTTTTTGGTAGCGTTTTGGTGAACTGGCAAGCACCAGCCCCAGGCAGCGTCAGGTTAGCGCCAGTACCGCTAACACCCACGCACGCACCGTACACCTCCCTTAGTGGTATAGTATCTGATCGCATCAATATCTGATCCGATCAGATCTATACTAGCGTCACCAGCAGTTTAGGGTTCCCAAAAACGCAGTGTTAGCAGGATCAGCCCAGATACCTGCTAGCACCTGCGTTTTGCCCCTCCGCCCGGCCCAGCCCAGCCCACCCAAGTGCAGTATTGATCGATCACTGTCACTTACAAAACACTAAACGCATAACTGCAGCGTTCGCAGAGTCAGGCCTGATCCCTGCGATCGCTAACAGTTTTTTTTGTAGCGTTTTGGTGAACTGGCAAGCGCCAGTGGCCTAGTACACCCCGGTCGTAGCCAAACCAGCACTGCAGTAACACTTGGTGACGTGGCGAGTCCCATAAGTGCAGTTCAAGCTGGTGAGGTGGCAAGCACAAGTAGTGTCCCGCTGCCACCAAAAAGACAAACACAGGCCCGTCGTGCCCATAATGCCCTTCCTGCTGCATTCGCCAATCCTAATTGGGAACCCACCGCTTCTGCAGCGCCCGTACTTCCCCCATTCACATCCCCAACCAAATGCAGTCGGCTGCATGAGAGGCATTTTTATGTCCTCCCGAGTACCCCTACCCAACGAACCCCCCCAAAAAAGATGTTGTGTCTGCAGCTAGCGCGGATATAGGCGTGACACCCGCTATTATTGTCCCTCCCCTCCTGTCCTGATAATCCTGGTCTTTGCATTGGTGAATGTTTTGAACACTACCATGCACTAGTTGACTATTAGCGTAGGGTACAGCATTGCACAGACTAGGCACACTTTCACAGGGTCTCCCGAGATGCCATCGCATTTTGAGAGACCCGAACCTGGAACCGATTACAGTTATAAAAGTTAGTTACAAAAAAAAGTGTAAAAAAAAAAAAAAAACACAAACAAAAATATAAAATAAAAATAGTTGTCGTTTTATTGTTCTCTCTCTCTCTATTCTCTCTCTATTGTTCTGCTCTTTTTTACTGTATTCTATTCTGCAATGTTTTATTGTTGTTATGTTTTATCACGTTTGCTTTTCAGGTATGTAATTATTTATACTTTACCGTTTACTGTGCTTTATTGTTAACCATTTTTTTGTCTTCAGGTATGCCATTCACGACTTTGAGTGGTTATACCAGAATGATGCCTGCAGGTTTAGGTATCATCTTGGTATCATTCTTTTCAGCCAGCAGTCGGCTTTCATGTAAAAGCAATCCTAGTGGCTAATTAGCCTCTAGACTGCTTTTACAAGCAGTGGGAGGGAATGCCCCCCCCCCCCAACATCTTCCGTGTTTTTCTCTGGCTCTCCTGTCTCAACAGGGAACCTGAAAATGCAGCCGGTGATTCAGCCAGCTGACCATAGAGCTGATCAGAGACCAGAGTGGCTCCAAACATCTCTATGACCTAAGAAACCGGAAGCTACGAGCATTTTATGACGTAGATTTCGCCGGATGTAAACAGCGCCATTGGGAAATTGGGAAAGCATTTTATCACACCGATCTTGGTGTGATCAGATGCTTTGAGGGCAGAGGAGAAATCTAGGGTCTAATAGACCCCAATTTTTGCAAAAAAGAGTACCTGTCACTACCTATTGCTATCATAGGGGATATTTACATTCCCTGAGATAACAATAAAAATGATTTAAAAAAAAAAAAAATGAAAGGAACAGTTTAAAAATAAGATAAAAAAACAATAATAATAAAGAGAAAAAAAAAATAAAAAAAAAAAAAGCACCCCTGTCCCCCCTGCTCTCGCGCTAAGGTGAACGCAAGCGTTGGTCTGGCGTCAAATGTAAACAGCAATTGCACCATGCATGTGAGGTATCGCCGCGAAGGTCAGATCGAGGGCAGTAAGTTTAGCAGTAGACCTCCTCTGTAAATCTAAAGTGGTAACCTGTAAAGGCTTTTAAAGGCTTTTAAAAATGTATTTAGTTTGTCGCCACTGCACGTTTGTGCGCAATTTTAAAGCATGTCATGTTTGGTATCCATGTACTCGGCCTAAGATCATCTTTTTTATTTCATCAAACATTTGGGCAATATAGTGTGTTTTAGTGCATTAAAATGTAAAAAAGTGTGTTTTTTCCCCAAAAAATGCGTTTGAAAAATCGCTGCGCAAATACTGTGTGAAAAAAAAAAATGAAACACCCACCATTTTAATCTGTAGGGCATTTGCTTTAAAAAAAATATATAATGTTTGGGGGTTCAAAGTAATTTTCTTGCAAAAAAAAATTATTTTTTTATGTAAACAATAAGTGTCAGAAAGGGCTATGTCTTCAAGTGCTTAGAAGAGTGGGTGATGTGTGACATAAGCTTCTAGATGTTGTGCATAAAATGCCAGGACAGTTCAAAACCCCCCCAAATGACCCCATTTTGGAAAGTAGACACCCCAAGCTATTTGCTGAGAGGCATGTCGAGTCCATGGAATAATTTATATTGTGACACAAGTTGCGGGAAAGAGACAATTTTTTATTTTTTTTATTTTTTTTTGCGCAAAGTTGTCACTAAATGATATATTGCTCAAACATGCCATGGGAATATGTGAAATTACACCCCAAAATACATTCTGTTGCTTCTCCTGAGTACGGGGATACCACATGTGTGGGACTTTTTGGGAGCCTAGCCGCGTACGGGACCCCGAAAACCAAGCACCGCCTTCAGGCTTTCTAAGGCCGTAAATTTTTGATTTCACTCTTCACTGCCTATCACAGTTTCGGAGGCCATGGAATGCCCAGGTGGCACAAAACCCCCCCAAATGACCCCATTTTGGAAAGTAGACACCCCAAGCTATTTGATGAGAGGTATAGTGAGTATTTTGCAGACCTCACTTTTTGTCACAAAGTTTTGAAAATTGAAAAAAGAAAAAAAAAAATTTTTTTTCTCGTCTTTCTTTATTTTCAAAAACAAATGAGAGCTGCAAAATACTCACCATGCCTCTCAGCAAATAGCTTGGGGTGTCTACTTTCCAAAATGGGGTCATTTGGGGGGGGTTTGTGCCACCTGGGCATTCCATGGCCTCCGAAACTGTGATAGGCAGTGAGGAGTAAAATCAAAAATGTACGCCCTTAGAAATCCTGAAGGCGGTGCTTGGTTTTCGGGGTCCCGTACGCGGATAGGCTCCCAAAAAGTCCCACACATGTGGTATCCCCGTACTCAGGAGAAGCAGCTAAATGTATTTTGGGGTGCAATTCCACATATGCCCATGGCCTGTGTGAGCAATATATCATTTAGTGTCAACTTTGTGCAAAAAAAAAAAAAAAAAAAAAAATTTGTCACTTTCCCGCAACTTGTGTCAAAATATAAAACATTCCATGGACTCAACATGCCTCAAAGCAAATAGCTTGGGGTGTCTACTTTCCAAAATGGGGTCATTTGGGGGGGTTTTATGTCATCTGGGCATTTTATGGCCTTCAAAACTGTGATAGGTAGTGAGGAGTAAAATCAAAAATGTACGCCCTTAGAAATCCTGAAGGCAGTGATTGGTTTTCGGGGCCCCGTACGCGGCTAGGCTCCCAAAAAGTCCCACACATGTGGTATCCCCGTACTCAGGAGAAGCAGCTAAATGTATTTTGGGGTGCAATTCCACATATGCCCATGGCCTGTGTGAGCAATATATCATTTAGTGACAACTTTTTGTAATTTTTTTTTTTTTTTTTTTTTTTTGTCATTATTCAATCACTTGGGACAAAAAAAATAAATATTCAATGGGCTCAACATGCCTCTCAGCAAATTCCTTGGGGTGTCTACTTTCCAAAATGGGGTCATTTGTGGGGGTTTTGTACTGCCCTGCCATTTTAGCACCTCAAGAAACGACATAGGCAGTCATAAATTAAAGGCTGTGTAAATTCCAGAAAATGTACCCTAGTTTGTAGACGCTATAACTTTTGCGCAAACCAATAAATATACACTTATTGACATTTTTTTTACCAAAGACATGTGGCCGAATACATTTTGGCCTAAATGTATGACTAAAATTGAGTTTATTGGATTTTTTTTAGAACAAAAAGTAGAAAATATCATTTTTTTTCAAAATTTTCGGTCTTTTTCCGTGTATAGCGCAAAAAATAAAAATGGCAGAGGTGATCAAATACCATCAAAAGAAAGCTCTATTTGTGGGAAGAAAAGGACGCAAATTTCGTTTGGGTACAGCATTGCATGACCGCGCAATTAGCAGTTAAAGCGACGCAGTGCCGAATTGTAAAAAGTGCTCTGGTCAGGAAGGGGGTAAAACCTTCCGGGGCTGAAGTGGTTAAGGATTTCTAGTGCTGACAGAATACTTTCCGGCGGCTGCCTGGGAACTCTGTTCTAATCAACGTCCTGCTCCAATTCTTGACCTGTCTTGACTCAGTGAACCTGGCTGGGCTCATATTAGTTTCTCCTTGCATATTTTTATATTGTTGATACATCATGGCTGACATTCCCCTGGTGTCATGGAATATACGGGGTATACGTGACCCTCTGAAGAGGACCTTGATCTTCTCCTGTATAAAGCGATTCCAGCCTGCGGTAGTGTGTTTCCAGGAAACCCACCTTACTTCGGATTCAGTGTCATGCCTTAATTACTCATGGTTACTGGGGAGCTATCACTCCATCCATACAAGCTATTTGCGTGGGGTCAGTGTCCTGATACACAGGGCTCTGGCCTTTCGGGAACTGAGTTCTAGGGTGGACTCTGACGGTCATTTTATCTTTCTGTACTGTGAAATGTTTGCTGTTACTGCTGTGCTAGCCTTTATATCCCTTTTGGGAAGCAGTGATAAGGGAGCTGCTGTCGTACCTGGCTGACAAACCAGATATCCCAGTATTTCTTCTTGGAGATTTCAATTGCTTTCTAGACCCATTTTTAGATAGACACCCGCCTGTTCTCCGGCCTGGTGGGGGCAGAATGACAGTCTTGGGCTAAATACTCACCGCGGGGACGATCTGACCATTGCCCTCTTGTGGTTTGGCTTCAGGCCCAACTGCCCACATCACCTCCCAGAGCCCCATGGAAGATGAATTCCTTCTGGCTACAATTATTTCCTTCTCACAAGCGTATCGACGCCCAGATAAAGAAGGTGAAGGCTTTTTAAGGCATATTTAAGGGGAATCTTTAAAGCAGAAATAAAAGCAATTAAAAAGATCCTCCTCTGAGTTTGTCCTACAGGTTGAAAGCTAGGTGCAACAGTTGGAACTACAATATATCTCTACTTCACTCGACTCCGCAAGGGAGGCGTGGATGTCGGCCCAGGATTCTCCAGATCGGTTGAAAATCTCCACTGCAGAATGTAAGCATTTTTTTTCTAAAATGGCATTTTATGAAGGGAGAGAAGACAGGGCGTTTGCTTGCTAGCACAGCTCGGTCCCACCAGTCTTCCTCCGCCATAGGGGCCATACGTGCCTCTGATAGTCATACAGTGAATCGCCCTAAACTTATCACTAAGGGGGTTGACTTCATTTTTGCCATCCTATACCAATCACGGAGTCAATACTCCATGGAGGAACTAGACGTGTATCTGTGTACTCTAGTGCTGCCCACATTGACAAACTGTCAGCGGTCTAAACTGGACTCCCCATTAACCTTAGATGAGGTGCAAAAGGTGGTTGGCTCAATTCCTGTGTCCAGGGCTCCTGGGGATGATGGTATTCCAATACTAGGAGTGCCTGGAAACAGTTCATCCTGTCTGTGGAGGGGTTGGCCCTCCTTGGACAGTAGAGCCATACATGAATAATACCCCTATATGCCTTGGCTATCCGGAACCAACGAAACCCAGTCCCCCTATCTTCCCTTCTACACCCCCTCCCACTGTTTACTCCCTCCGCTTTTCCCTCTCCCTCCCTCTCTTTTCTTCCCTCTCTTCCTTCTCTGTTTTACACTCTTTTTTAGTTCTATTTTTACTAACTGATTGGAAATAGGAAAAAAGGAACAAGTGATGTCAGGTCTGCTATTTGAATTCCTTTTATGTACCTCCTCTAGAAGACAACATGTGGCGGAGCCGGTCGGGGATTGACTTCATAGGCGACTTTACTGATCGGTGCCGATATATACTAGACAAATGAGGTTATATTTCAGTTGTAATTTGTATGTTATATTTTCTTTTTGCTGTATTGACCTGATTTCGCCCGTTGGGGGTGTTAATAAAAATTATATTTGAAAAAAAAAAAAATTTAACCTCCCCTCCCATATGCAATTTTATTATTTACAACTACAGCACGCGGTTAGGGCTCAGGGTGATGAGACTCCTTGGACCTTATTGCAAACTCCTATTTTCACACTGATCTCCTTAGTAGAGCATGTTAAAGGTCTTATTTCTCAGTGCTACAATATGTTATTGGGTGATTATCTTGATAGCTATCCCACCAAGGCTTGAGAGAGATGGGAGGGGGACGTTGGATCACTACCTGGTGATCAGTGGGGAGATTGCAGGTGGTGGTATCTAGCTTCCTAATCTCGTCACAAAAACTATCCCAGTTATACAAAGTTTTGAGAGCCCATCTCACACCCCACAAATTGCATAAATTTGGCTTAATAGCTGCCCCCCTGTGTTATAGATGTAAACGGCAAAGGGGTGACCTCATCCACCTTCTCTGGAGATGCCCTAAATTACACAGTTATTGGACAGCTGTCTTGGGTACCCTTAATAGGGTATTACAATCCTCTGTCCTGCTAGACCCCAAATACTGTTTGTTAGGTATGTTAAGCGATCTTATAACGGTGGAGCCCACGAGAGTGGCGATCAATCGCACCCTCTTTCAAGCTCGTAAAGTACTGATTTTGCTCTGGAAATCCCAAGACCCCCCCTTCACATCAAATGTGGGTAACACACATGGGCCACACCCTTATTTTTGATAAAATATGTGTACCAACACAGGGGATGCTCAGGAAAGTTTGAAAGGCTATGGGCACCATGGCTTGATACCCCTGGGCTTAGCCCGCGTGAACTCGTTCAAATGCAGCTTGTGCAATGTCCAAACAGAGCAGCCCAGTTTCGGTTAGGTACGCCGCATAATGCATTGGAGGATGTGTGTACTTAATATGGTTACATGAGGTACATTCTGTATGTCAACATTTGGGATGTATATATATATATATATATATATATATATATATATATATATATATATATATATATATACGGTATATATATGTATATATGTGCTCTAATCATATGTGTCTACAAGTGAATCACCCTCCTGGTAACCTGAATGTAATCCATGGATGACAAACACTGGTATATATCTATCTCTGTATCTGATATTGTTTGCCTTTAGTTCAATAAAGAACCTGTTTGATTAAAAAAAAAAAAAGAAGAAGGAAAGTAATTTGCTGATCTGAACTGAAAGGTAATTTGTACTTATACTGTATATCATATATATTATGTAATATCTAAAAAATGGAAAGAACATTCAATGAAAATATGCTATATTCTATCAGGTCAATACAGTAACTGCAAACTTGTACCTGTTACATAATTACCAAAATTGTTTATAATCCAACCCAATGATACCGCTCAAAGGTTCCTCACTGCTGCTCTCACAATCAGTGGGTCTACACCAAACAAAAGATCTTGCCTTGTATTTATTGAACTCATTAAATCCATGTTACGACATGATTATAAGGCATTCAGTAAACTTTATTCATCCCAATTTATGGATATGCAGCCAAACTCCTCAAGATCTTTTCCATTTCACACTGTACTAGGAGTACCTAATTATAGAGTCTCTACAATTAAACCCTAGTACAGGATGAAACTAAACAGCTCAAGATGTCTGATGATGTCCCCTACTGGGATAATGTTTTCTGAACACCTGTGTCATAGATAAAATGTGATGGATAAAAATGTGATGGATAAAAATGGATTAGAGACTGGCATGAAAATTGCCTGTATTCACCAAAGCTGAAGTCTCATCTTACCTGCGGTATCTGGCTTGGTGGCTTGGAGATGCATGTACCCGCTCTCCTTAAAGATGTGCCCAACCACCTTCTTCATAAAGGGGAACATTTTGCTCACTTCCAGGTCATTGAAGCCGAATAGCCCTGGGAAATACTGGCCAAGCAAAATGGAGAGGAACACCACTGGCTTAAAGTTGGACACAAATACCATGTTGAGGTGCAGACCCTTAACATTGCTGAAAGAGATTAAACAGATCTATAATATATACATATATACACAGTGTCTCACAAAAGTGAGTACACCCCTCTCATTTTTGTAAATATTTTATTATATCTTTTCATGTGACAACACAAGAAATGACACTTTGCTACAATGTAAAGTAGTGAGTGTACAGCTTGTATAACAGTGTAAATTTGCTGTCCTCTCAAAATAACTCAACACACAGCCATTAATGTCTAAACCACTGGCAACAAAAGTGAGTACACCCCTAAATGAAATTGGGCCCAATTAGCCATTTTCCCTCCTCGATGTCATGTGACTCGTTAGTGTTACAAGGTCTAAAGTGTGAATGGGGAGCAGGTGTCTTAAATTTGGTGTTATCACTCTCACTCTCTTATATTGGTCACTAGGGATGAGCCCGATGTTTGAGTCAAACGTAAGTTCGACTCGAACATCGGGTGTTCGCCTGTTCCCCGAATAGCGAACAATTTGGGGTGTTCGCAGCAAATTCGAAAGCTGCGGAACACCCTTTAAAAGTCTATGGGGGACATCAAAAGTGCTAATTTTAAAGGCTTATATGCATGGTATTGTCATAAAGTGTTTGGGGACCTGGGTCCTGCCCCAGGGGACATGTATCAATGCAAAAAAAAGTTTTAAAAACGGCTGCTTTTTCAAGAGCAGTGATTTTAATAATGCTTAAAGTGAAACAATAAAAGTGAAATATTCCTTTAAATTTCGTACTTGGGGGGGTGTCTATAGTATGCCTGTAAAGTGGCTCTTTTTTCCCGTATTTAGAACAGTCCCTGCACAATATTACATTTCTAAAGGAAAAAAAGACATTTAAAAGTAATAGCGGCTATAGTGAATTGTCTATGGGAAAAATCAAAAGTGCTAATTTTAAGGGTTAATATGCAAGTTATTGTCATAAAAAAGTGTTTGGGGACCCGGGTCCTGTCCCAGGAGACATGTATCAATGTAAAAAAAAGTTTTAAAAACAACCGTTTTTTCGGGAGCAGTGATTTTAATAATGCTTAAAGTGAAACAATAAAAGTGAAATATTCCTTTAAATTTCGTACCTGGGGGGTGTCTATAGTATACCTGTAAAGTAGTGCATTTTTCCCGTGTTTAGAACAGTCCCTGCACAAAATGACATTTCTAAAGGAAATAAAATCATTTAAAAGTAATAGCGGCTATAGTGAATTGTCGGGTCTCGGCAATACAGATAAAAGCCATTGAAAAAAAGGGCATGGGTTCCCCCCAGTCCATTACCAGGCCCTTTGGGTCTGGTATGAATATTAAGGAGCCCCCCCTCCTGAACCGTACCAGGCCACATGCCCTCAACATGGGGAGGGTGCTTTGGTGTAGCCCCCCAAAGCACCTTGTCCCCATGTTGATGGGGACAAGGGCCTCATCCCCACAACCCTTGCCCAGGGGTTGTGGGGGTCTGTGGGCGGGGGGCTTATCGGAATCTGGAAGCCCCCTTTAACAAGGGGACCCCCAGATCCTGGTCCCCCCTGTTTGAAATGGTAACGGGTACAATGTACCTGTTTTTAAAAATTTTACACTTTTATGTGAAATGGTACGGGTACAATGTACCTGTTACCATTTCAAACGGGGGGGGGGCGGGATCTGGGGGCTTCCAGATTCCGATAAGCCCCCCACCCGCAGACCCCCACAACCGCCGGGCAAGGGTTGTGGGGATGGGGCCCTTGTCCTCATCAACATGGGGACAAGGTACTTTGGGGGGCTACCCCAAAGCACCCTCTCCATGTTGAGGGCATGTGGCCAGGTACGGTTCAGGGGGGGAGCCACTCTCTCATCGCCCCCTCTTTTCCTGCGGCCTGCCAGGTTGCGTGCTTGGATAAGGGTCTGGTATGGAATTTTGGGGGGACCCCCACGCCATTTTTTTAAAAATTTTGGTGCGGGTTCCCCTTAAAATCCACACCAGAACTGAAGGGTCTGGTATGGATTTTGAGGGGGGACCCCTACGCCATTTTTTAAAAAAAATTTGGCGCAGGGTTCCCCTTAATATCCATACGAGACCTGAAGAGCCTGGTATGGAATTTGGGGGGACCCCCACACAATTTTTTTTTTAAATTTTGGTTTGGGGTTCCCCTTAATATTCATACCAGACCCAAAGACCCCTGGTAATGGACTGGGGGGATCCCATGCCGTTTTTTTTCAATGACTTTTATCTGTATTGCCGAGACCAGACAATTCACTATAGCCGATATTACTTTTAAATGACTTTTTTTCCTTTAGAAATGTCATTTTGTGCAGGAACTGTTCTAAACACGGGAAAAATGTGCCACTTTACAGGTATACTATAGATACTCCCCAGGTACGAAATTTAAAGGAATATTTCACTTTTATTGTTTCACTTTAAGCATTATTAAAATCACTGCTCCCGAAAAACGGCTGTTTTTAAAACTTTTTTTTGCATTGATCCATGTCCCCTGGGGCAGGACCTGGGTCCCCAAACACTTTTTATGACAATAACTTGCATATTAACCCTTAAAATTAGCACTTTTGATTTTTTATGTTCGTGTCCCATGGACTTTAATGGTGTTCGCACAAATTTTTTGCCTGTTCGCATGTTCTGCTGCGAACCGAACTGGGGGGTATTCGTCTCATCCCTACTGGTTACTGGAAGTTTAACATGGCACCTCATGGCAAAGAACTCTCTGAGGATCTGAAAAAAAGAATTGTTGTTCTACATAAAGATGGCCTAGGCTATAAGAAGATAGCCAAGACCCTGAAACTGAGCTGTGAATGAGGAGCAGGTGTGTTAAATTTGGTGTTATCGCTCTCACTCTCTCATGCTGGTCACTGGAAGTTTAACATGGCACAGGATGCATTAAGGTGAAAAAACACAAGGGTTTACAACCCCTTTAATCATTACCCCACCAGTCATCAGAGGGGTAGTTTTGACATAAGGAAACAAAGCCCTGCCTCTACCAAGGTGGCCAACACCACAAAGAGACATTGCAGAACAAGGCAGTGCAGGGAAACCACTGGCAAAACTAGTGACTAGTCTTGAATTTTTTTTTTTTTTTAGGCAGTTTTTCTAGTACAGGTCCCCTTTATAACTATACTAGTGGTTTAAAAAAAACTGTGAGGACAAAAATATGGAAGTGGCCATGGCTGACTTGTTTCTACAGGTGATGGTTCTAAGCTGTCATTCCCTTTCCTTCACTATTTGGAGCATGGCAAACCCTACACAAACATGTGCTTGACAGCTTGCTTGTTCACAATCAAGGATTCACTAAGCAGTATGATGGTGCTGTATCCAATGCGTGATTTGGCTTCTGGGAGTAATTAGAAAGTCCCAATGTAGAGTAATGGTGATGATTAATAGGCTGCTCCTTGTCCTAAAGAACCGTGAAGATCGGACTTCATGTTTGTGAACGGGCAGAGCGCAAAGTGTCCAAAATTGGCAAAGAGACATGGACTTCAAACAACCTCCTTTATTGTATACATTAAAAACAGGCTGCAGTCTCACAGATCAAAAGTTGACCCCTTCATAAAGTTTTCTCAAGCGAAAATATAGTGAGATCACCTAAAAAGGCTGCCAAAACAATGGTCTCTATATAGTACAATTGCCAAACACCATACATTTACTCTGTATTTTGTATTGTACAATTAAAAAAGGGTGCGCTTGGCCAATATAGTGAAAGACTGCAGCACTGAGCACATCTCTGGATTGGCGGGATGTGGTAAATGTGGTATTAAGTATAAAGTGCGCTGTCAAAACTAAATGTATAAGTTCATAGACATATGCAAATACCAAATGTGTGTAAACGATTGATAAAAAAAAGACAACAAACTTGAAACAAACCAATGAAACAAAGTCTGAAAAACAAAAGTGCTGACATGCAATAAAATTATAAGTGCAAAACACCTCTAATAGGTAAGTTCAAAATGATGGTTATGTTAAAAACCACAAAAAGCAAAAAATTGTGTGTGTAAAAATGGATTCATCTGTGAATCAACTGTTGGATCCAATGAAAATCTCCATCCAAAACAATACAAGTGTAAAGGTTCAGTGCAAACATATCCAAAAATACTTCATCACAAGTGAATTGATGGCAGCTTACCAGATCCAAAGATCCTAAAAAGGGTGCAAAAAGGGAAATCAGCTGTTAATGTTCACTTGCTGGAACTCAGACTTAACACCGACTCGCCCTGCTGCTGAAGAAATTCCAACAGGATCCTTGTGTGTGTGTGTCCCCACCAGGGTAATTCAGCTAGTTGTGATCAGTCGCTGGGATTCACATTAGACACCGGTGTGAAGTGCTCAAAAATAAGCTGGTTGGAGAGGTAGAAAAAAGCTCATAGTGCATTAACTTTTTAAACAGATAAAAATTTTATAAAAAGTTGCACTTTTGATAAAACAGCACAATAGTGTGAGCATGACCGCCTGCAGTACGGTCTGTGCTCTAAAACGCCACACTGCTAGCTCCTTGGCTGACGCGTTTCCCCTGAATAGGCGTCAACTGAGCCTCCAATCCCAGTTGACGTCTATTCAGGGGAAACACGTCAGACAAGGACTGTGGGGTTTTAGAGCACAGACCATACTGCAGGCGGTCATGCTATCACTATTGACCTATTTTATCTAATTTTGCAACTTTTATTAAACTTTTATCTCTTTAAAAAGTTAATGCACTATGAGCTTTTTTCTACCTCACCAACGCGCTTATTTTTGAGCACTTCAAGCCGATGTCTAATGTGAATCCCAGCGACTGATCATAACTAGCTAAATTACCCTGGTGGGGACACACACACAAACAAGGATCCTGTTGGGATTTCTTCAGCAGCAGGGGAAGTCGGTGTTCAGCCTGAGTTCCAGTAAGTGATCATTAACAGCTGATTTCCCATTGTAGAGACATGCTTATATAGATCCTTTTAGGATCTTTGGATCTGGTAAGCTGCCATCTATTTACTGGTGATAAAGTATTTTTGGATATGTTTGCACTGATCCTTTACTCTTGTATTGTTTTGGATTGACAATTTCATTGGATCTAGCAGTTGATTCACAGATGGACTAATTTTTATACACACAATTGTTTGTTATTAAGCTTGTTCTTAACATAACTATAATTTTGAACTTACCTATTAGAGGTTTTTTTGCACTCATAATTTTATATCATGTCAGCACTCTTGTTTTTCGGACTTTGTTTCAAGTTTTTTGTCATTTACTCTGTATTGATTGTAAAAACACAGAAGCCCTTGGAAGCTCCACCATGGTCATCCTTGCAGCCCTGATGAAGGGGCAATTTTTTTTTAAAGCCCACAATGCATTGTCTCTTTGTAATTGGCTTGCAGTAAAGCAGATTATTTGGTGTTCACATCTATTTGCAACTACTTCACAGTTTGTCCTTACTCTATTTGGTCACTAAGCAGTAAAGCAAGCAAAAGGCTAATGGCAGGCCTTATAATATGTGCCTTCAAAAACAAGCCAGCAATGGTAGATCATATACTGTATGTCTCTACCAGAAAATGTCCTGAAAGGATGTCCATGTACACTACAGCCTCTAAAAAGCAAGTAACACAACTAATTCCCACACTGCACAATAGGATGTTATTTTCATTCCTGTGGGGAAAATAAAGCTTTCACTTTTCAAAATGGAAAGAATATTACAGGAATGTGTACAATTAGTTTGTAAGTGGGCAAAGGTCTGTAATTTTGTACCATCTGTCCATCCATAAAATGCAAGTCAGTTCTTACCTGGGAGCGATCTGGGCAAGATTTGTACAGACCAAAGCTCCCCAATCCCCACCCTGAGCATAGAACTCCCGGAATCCCAAACGCTGCATCAACTTATAGAAGATTCGAGCCACAGCCACTGAGTTACATCCTATCCAGAAATAGAAAAAAACACAATTTAAAGCACACACACACTTAAACATGCAAAAATATATATATTTATCCCTGTGCTGTAAAAAAAAGAGTGAAAGGGAGTGCCGATAACACAATTTAGGAGTGGACGTGGACACCGCAGCAGTCACTGGTTCCTCCCACTGACCGCCATGTCACTGCTGTATCAGCAAGAGGAACTTGTGAACGCTGCTGGGGACCAAAGAGAACCACTCCCACACTACTCATTAAGAAGTGGTAAGTGTATACACTGCTTATTCATGGGAAAGCTTAGCATTGTAGGGGTTTTGTCAATAAAACTCAAATAAAAGACAAAATAGAAGGATTTTCTGACTTTAGTGCAGAGATTTCAGAAAATCCCTACTTAATTTTCTGGGTGCTGGTAGGCAGGTCAAATCTGCTGTCTCCACTGCAGGTGGCAGTGCAGAGGGAGAGGAGGTCATGAGGAACATGGTTCCTCTATGGTTTCCTGAAGCACTGGGGCAGGGAAAGGATTTATGACTCTCACAGCCATCTTGGGTGTGGCAGAGTCTATTCAAGACCCTGGCCCCTGGGTTTGGCAGGCATTTACGTGTGGGTAGTGAAGGGACAGGATACCTGTATGTTAGAGACAATATTGGGTCAGTGAAAGGTTCCAGATGAGGAGGAAAAGCCTAGAGCTCGCAATCTTTTGGACACCTTACCATTTGGGTATGAGACAACCAGGGAGCATTCTACCCCTCAAGGCAGACGGCCACGCTGTCAGTGAGTGCTCCCGGTTGGGTACTTTCCCACGGGGGTTTGTTGTGAACTGCTTTTCCTTTACTACAATACAAGTTCTAATTATTGCACCTGGACTGTGTGTGAGTTATTATCGCTGCAGCACGTTGTACCCACCCACATGCTGCTCTCTGAAAGTTGAAGAGAAACAATAGGGAAGTCGAACTGTACCTTGCTTATGCGATGCCTCAGAAAACCCATAGCCAGGGATGGATGGGCAGATAACTTCAAAAATATGCTCATCGCTGAGACCATGGCTGGCAGGATCAGTCAGAAGGGGGATTATCTTGTAGAATTCGTAGAAGGATCCAGGCCATCCATGGACCATAATAAGGGGCTTGGCTCTTCTACCAGCTGGGAGGTTTGTTGGCTTTGCGTGAAGAAAATGAATGTCCAGCCCTGGAGTAACAGAAAGCAATTTCACTGCTAAAGAAATACATCTAATTTGATTTTAAATTGAGCAGTTTTAGAAAATCATAGCGGTAGCCAAAATCAAAGAAGCCATTTTTAGTAATTGGCTTAAAATGTAAGCAGTTTTTTGTGTCGCTGTAAGTGCCAAGAGATGCTGCTCAAATGATCCACAACCGAAGGTGGTGCTGGCATCTAAAATACCCATCCCAGCAGCCTAACAAGGTATACTATATGGAGGCGCCGTACATCGTCAGCTCAATGTGTATCAAATAATGGAGATTGTCCTTACCCCTTAGCTCATCCTGAAACTACGCACCTTGATTAATTTCTTCCTGATTCTGGGGCTTAGTCATATTATACACATTGAACTGACCAGGTGTGGTGCCTCCATATAATATACCTTGTTTGGCTTATAATGTAGTAATATATCTTTTTTTTTTTTTAAGCCCAACTCCAGCCAAAAATTTTGTTTTTGAGTTTTGGATAGAGTTAGGAAGAGTAATAAACTCTGTTTTATTATATAGAGATTCCCACATATCCTGTTCCATTGACACAACCAGAAGTGAGGGTAAACCTCCCAAACGGTTACACAGATGGAAATAAAAGAAGTATGGGAGCTGAAAAAAAATAAACATTTATACTCACCTAGGTAGATGCAGCATTGGTCCGATCGTGCCTCTTTCCCCCCACTGACTCTAATGCCCCGTACACACGGTCAGATTTTCCGACGGAAAATGTTCAATGGGAGCCTGTTGTTGGAAATTCCGACCGTGTGTAGGCTCCATTGGACATTTTCCATCAGAATTTCCGTCACACAAAATTTGAGATCTGGATCTCAAATTTTCCGACAACAAAATCTGTTGTTGTAAATTCCGATCGTGTGTACACAATTCCGACGCACAAAGTTCCACGCATGCTCGGAATCAAGTAGAAGAGCCGCACTGGCTATTGAACTTCATTTTTCTCGGCTCGTCATACGTGTTGTACGTCACCGCGTTCTTGACGTTCAGAATTTGGAAATTAAAAGTAAACAACAGGAGAGCCTGTAAAGCATACAGGGAGTCCAGGAAGTTGTGGAAAGAGGTGGCCAGCAGACAGGCAGCACTCACAACATGAAAAGTGTTTTTTCAAGTGAAAATATATAGCTTTGTCAATAATAACTATTGTTTGTAATGGTATTACAATACTGATGTTACTCTTGCTACCTTCAGGTGATCCCTGAAAACTCATCTCTTCAGGAAAGCCTATCACGTCTCCAACTAATCTCCTATCACTTCCACCAGCTCATTCCCCACAGTTACAACCTTTTGTACCACCTGCCCCACCCTATTAGATTGTAAGCTCTTCTGAGCAGGGCCCTCTTAATCCTCTTGTATTTTATTGTATTATAACTGTATTGTCTCCCTTTTATATTGTAAAGCGCTGGGTAAACTGTTGGCGCTATATAAATCCTGAATAATAATAATAATCATGAAAAGGATGTCACTGCTACTTTTATAAATTTATTTCTGCATTAGTAAAGACATGTGGTGCACATAACGTGGATTTTTTCCTTTGTGGGTAATAAGGATTAAATTTAAGGAATATTTTTGGGCCCGGAGCTCACAGCTTGGAAAGTAGGTACTTACTTTAACAGTTTCAAAACAGTCCTCACATTCCCTGCACTAGATCTCACAGCACTGATATCTCAGCACCAATTGCAAATGACTTGCTGTCATTGGCCTCTGATGCACCCTGGCACTTACAACTGGACAGCAATTAACCCCACGTCAGCTGGACTGTAAGGAATGTGCGTCTGGTCTATAACTGTTCACAAGGCGCCAGTATTTATCAGCTGCAATTCATAGAGCACACAAATACTGTTATACAAACATATGTGACATCCAAAACCAACAGTGAGTCTGAACTGTGAAATCACTCATATAAAAATTTTCAGCACCATAACATGACATTTCGCCAAGGTGTCTGGGGGCCTCTGGAACACTGATGGGGGGAAAACAGCAAAGCAAGACTTTTCCAAGTATCGAAAGGCATACTTTATAATTAATTTAAAAGGTCAGTTCACCCAAAACAAGATGGACAGATATGGGTGGATGATAGTGTGTCAAGTTATTCTTTGGATTTTCATATCTGTGTGTTGTTAGGCTTCATGTACCCTAGCAGCTCCTATACTTGAGTTTAGGAACTTTTGGCGTTTTTTTGCCAAAACTCTTATGCCCCGTACACACGGTCGGATTTTCCGACGGAAAATGTGTGATAGGACCTTGTTGTCGGAAATTCCGACCGTGTGTAGGCTCCATCACACATTTTCCATCGGATTTTCCGACATACAAAGTTTGAGAGCAGGATATAAAATTTTCCGACAACAAAATCCGTTGTGTACACAAATCCGACGGACAAAGTGCCACGCATGCTCAGAATAAATAAAGAGATGAAAGCTATTGGCTACTGCCCCGTTTATAGTCCCGACGTACGTGTTTTACGTCACCGCGTTTAGAACGACTGGATTTTCCAACAACTTTGTGTGACCGTGTGTAGGCAAGACAAGTTTGAGCCAACATCCGTCGGAAAAAATCCTAGGATTTTGTTGTCGGAATGTCCGAACAAAGTCCGACCGTGTGTACGGGGCATTAAGCTCAACTCCATAAAAGCCTGTCAATGTACACATATAGTTGCTGTGGTTAGGCAGGGTGTACATGAAGCCTTACAAAGTTAGGTCTCCACAACCGTGCTTCCTGGCCTGGTCTCCCGTGTTGAAGACACCATCATATAAATAATTTGTCAAGCTTTGATAACTGTCTGTAGGGTGATTTCCCTTCACGTTATGTCTCTGAAACAAAACAGGAAGTGAGAGGAAATTTCTCCAAAGTGTGGAAAGTTTTAGAAGTTATCCTTTTAACAGATGTACAGTATATCTCAAAAGTGAATACATCCCTCACATTTTTGTAAATATTTTATTCTATCTTTTCATGTGACAACACTGAAGAAATGACACTTTGCTACAATGTAAAGTAGTGAGTGTACAGCTTGTATAACAGTGTAAATTTGCTGTCCCCTCAAAATAACTCAACACACAGCCATTAATGTCTAAACCGCTGGCAGCAAAAGTGAGTACACCCCTAGGTAAAAATGGCCAAATTGGGCCCAATTAGCCATTTTCCCTGCCCCGGTGTCATGTGACTCGTTAGTGTTACAAGGTCTCAGGTGTGAATGGGGAGCAGGTGTGTTTATTTCAATTTGGTGTTATTGCTCTCACTCTCTCATACTGGTCACTGGAAGTTCAATATGGCACCTCATGGCAAAGAACTCTCTATGGATCTGAAAAAAAGAATTGTTGCTCTACATAAAGATGGTCTAGGCTATAAGAAGATTGCCAAGACCCTGAAACTGAGCTGCAGCACGGTGGCCCAAGACCATACAGTGGTTTAACAGGACAGGTTCCACTCAGAACAGGCCTCGCCATGGTCGACCAAAGAAGTTGAGTGCACGTGCTCGATGTCATATCCAGAGGTTCTTTGGGAAATAGATGTATGAGTGCTGCCAGCATTGCTGCAGAGGTTAACTGGGTGGGGGGTCAGCCTGTCATGTACTGTGACATACTGAAGCAGAGCATGATCCCCTCCCTTTGAGGACTGGGCCGCAGGGCAGTATTCCAACATGATAACGGCCCCAAACACACCTCGAAGATGACCACTGTCTTGCTAAAGAAGCTGAGGGTAAAGGTGATGGACTGGCCAAGCACTTCTCCAGACCTAAACCCTATTGAACATCTGTGGGGCATCCTCAAACGGAAGGTGGAGGAGCGCAAGGTCTCTAACATCCACCAGCTCTGTGATGTCGTCATGGAGGAGTGGAAGAGGACTCCAGTGCCAACCTGTGAAGCTCTGATGAACTCCATGCCCAAGAGGGTTAAGGCAGTGCTGGAAAATAATGGTAGCCACACAAAATATCGACACTTTGGGCCCAATTTGAACATTTTCACTTAGGGATGTACTCACTTTTGTTGCCAGCAGTTTAGACATTACTGGCTGTGTGTTGAGTTATTGTGAGGGGACAGCAAATTTACACTGTTATACAAGCTGTACACTCACTACTTTACATTGTAGCAAAGTGTCATTTCTTCAGTATTGTCACAGGAAAAGCAATAATAAAATATTTACAAAAATGTGAGGGGTGTACTCACTTTTGTTAGATACTGTATCTTTTGGAACATTCATACTGTCTATTTGTTCTATGGTAATTGTCACCCAAATAGAATGTGATGGGAAATCCAAAATGTTATTGTTTCAGAATTTGGGTGGTGGAGAGCTGAATTCCAAATCTGAACTTCCAGTGTCATGGTCAGGGGGCAGGCTCAGAGACCAGTAGCTATAGCAGTAGCAGTAGAGATGCTCCCATTGACCAGCTGGATAGATACACAAGCAGATCACCCTGGCAGATGACACAGGCTCATCTGAGGTGCTGGGTTCAAGCATCAACCAGTATTTACCAGAGCTCCTGATGGTGGAATACGTGTTGGTACCAGGGGGTGAGCAAGCCCAGGTCCAGTAACAGATTTAAAAGGTAGAGATCAAGCAGAAGCGTAGTCAAGAAACAAGCCAAAGTACAGTAACAAGTGGTTGCAGGTCGGGATCAAGCAGAAGTATTGTCAAGAATCAAGCCAAAGGTTCGGTAACGAGCCGTAGTGAGATATTGGCTGGAGAAAGCACAATTATCTGGCAAACAAGAAGTACAAAGGCATGGCTAAAATAGGAAGTTCATGGGAGGAGCAAAGGGTTCAAAGTTCAAGAGAAACAAAGTTCAAGGCAGGATCATTCAATTGTCAAGGGAGCTGTCCAGCATTCCAGATAGCTCAGCAAGAAGAGATATTGCCAGACACGGCAGAGGTTTCAGGTTCAGACCTGAACCCTGACATCCAGTTATCTAGAGTGGTTCCAGAAGAGCTCTGACAGGGTCTTATGTGGCTTGAAGGCTCCATTCACACCTGAGCATAGTGATTTACTGTTGTTTTTTGGGCATTTTTTAAAAGAATTATTGCATCTTTTTATAAGTATTTTTAAAGCGTTTTAGAAGTGTATTACAAGCATTTTACAGCTTCAGGCAAATTTGTTTAGCCAATAGAAAGCACTAGGGGGAGGAGAGGGAGAGGAAACTAGGGGTGAAGAACTGCTGTTTGAAAATGAGCCAAAAATGCTTGTAATCTGCCAAAAAGAAGCTTATGTACTTTTTTGAGCAACGGCGAGCCTTCCCAGCCAGAAGAACACAATAATTATGGCTAGTGGCTATAGCAGCCAGCAGTAATCACATGTAAAAAATCAGACAGGCTGGTTGTACCCAAGTCAATTGATGGATCGACTTGGGTACAATCATGGATTGTATCTCAATCTATCCCATACATGGACAGAAATTTGCACGGCCCCTGCCAAACCAGCCAAATTTCGAACCATGAATGGCTGGCTTAAGTCATTGTAGGCTTTTGATCCTTTGGAAGAAGTTACAGTTACCTTAAATTCTGAGCAGCCCACTGGCTGAAAGAAAGAAATCTAACCATGTATACCCAGCTTTAGACTACAGTTATAACACCCTGCACATCTGTAACAGGTACTGTACGTGGAGGTGATACAATGAAAATGAAGGCCCAGATCTGGCCATGGGGAAAACACAGGGCTCACCAAAATGGTGTCATCTGAAGTGGAGCTGAGAACTTGGAGGAGGGTGAGGGGGCTGTGGAGAGGCAACCTGTAAAGGGGGAATCAACAGTTAAAGGAGTTGTAAAGGCAGAAAGTTTTTTTTATCTTAATACGTTCAATGCATTAGGATAAAAAGCCTTCTGTGTGCAGCAGCCAACCCTAATACTTACCTGAGGTCCCTCTCTGTCCAGCGATGTCCACGAATGTCTCAGCCATCCGAGATTCTCCTTCCTGATTGGCTGAGACATAGCAGCGGCGCCATTGGCTTCCGCTGCTGTCAATCAAAGTCAGCTAGCCAATCAGGGGAGAGGAGGCTACGTGTCTGAATGGACACAGGGAGCTGTGACTCAGTTTGGGTACCCCCATAGCAACTTGCTTGCTGTGGGGACACTGAACAGGAGGGAGGGGCCAGGATCACAGAAGAGGGACCCGAGAAGAGGAGGATCCAGGCTGTTCTGTGCAAATCCACTGCAACAAAGCAGGTAAGTATAACATGCTTATTATTTTCAGAGGAAAAAAAAACAAGAGTTTACAATCGCTTTAATGTGCACATTGCTATTTATATGGCAGCCATGCTGGAACTTTTGATCTCACTGTTGGAGGAGGCCCTCTTAACGTGAACCTCTCAGTAACCTACAAGTCAAAAGAATAAATCTATGAGCCCCAGGTGAGTGAATTTGCCTAGGCTGAGATGATATAACTCTGCTGCAGGCAGGAGGAAGCATTTCCTCAGTCTCCTCTCATCAGTAATAAGATTGCAACTTTGTAGCAAATCAGGTGATAATGAACTGCAGGGGCACCAGTATTCACATGAGTGTGTCATCTCTGCACCAGCATCTCAGTCCAGGAAGTGGATGCTTACTCTGGTTAATGCCTGAACAAAGATGGCACCTTCCTTCTGGACAGAAAAGCAGATGAAGGCATTGTCTGGGGGAAGTACTGTGAGAGGTAATAAATATCCAGAAGTGTTACACTTAGATAATATTTAGAATGCTGCACCTAACATATAAATATAAAATATATCTGATAGGTCCACTTTAAGTGTGCAGGCAGCTGCCGTGTGACAAATATACACATCAAACGGAGATGACAGGAGAAGCGGCACATATTAAATGTAATTAAGTGTGATCTATTTTTATAAGTCCAGGCCATCTCTAATTCTGGCTGAATCATGTTTAATTAAATTCCTGCATATATCCCACATGTATTATCCCCCCTGGATGTACAACGAAAAACTAGAGCAAAAGTAACAAATGATAACGGCAAGACAAGAAAGATGATCCGATTACACTCATTAAATGTTCCGTGTCGCAGCCTATGGACAGCTTAAAGCATCATTTTGGACAAAAAAATTATATTTAATATTTTGTTAGATATTATTAGGTTAAAGCAAAAATTATCAGTACAGAAATCTAAATTCTGCACAAGTCATTGTGCAATTTAAAGGATCACTAAAGATATATTTTTTTTTTTTTAAATAACAAACATGTTATACTTACCTTCACTGTGCATCTCCTTTTGCACAGAGTGGCCCTGAACCTGGTCTTCTGGGGTCCCTCGGCGGCTCTCTCGGCTCCCCCCCCCCCCGCAAGGACTCAACACCTTCATGCAAGCTCCCTCGCATGGTGTTGAGTGCTTGCGGGCGCGCGCCCGTGATACAGCCGGCGGCCATAGCCGCTCACTGTATCACTTGGCCCCCCCCCCCCCCCGGGGGCCGCGTCATTGGATGTGATTGACAGCAGCGCGAGCCATAGGCTGCGCTGCTTTCAATCCATCCACTGTAACCAATCAACGGCCAGGCTGAGCGGCGAAGAGGATGTCGAGGGGCGAGCGCGGGACTTTCGAGGGGTCAGGTAAGTAAAACGGGGGGGCTGGGGGGGCGGTATTGTCGGATGTTTTTTCACCTTAATGCATAGAATACATTAAGGTGAAAAAACTTTTACCTTTACAATCCCTTTAATTACCATATTTATCGGTGTATAACACGCACATTAATTTTACGAGGGAAGTTTCAGGAAGAAAACTTAAATTTTAAATAAGGAACTCTGAAGCAAAATAATCAATCAATGCAGCCTGACCAATGCTCATCTGCAGCCTCACAAGTGCCATCACTGCAGCCTCATCAGTCCACAAAAATGCAGCCTCACCATTACCATCAATGCAGCAGCCTTACCATTGCCATCAATGCAGCAGCCTCACCATTGCCATCCATGCAGCAGCCTCGCCATTGCCATCCATGCAGCAGCCTCGCCATTGTCTTAAATGCAGCAGCCTCACCATTGCCATCAATGCAGCAGCCTTACCATTACCATCAATGCAGCAGCCTTACCATTGCCATCAATGCAGCAGCCTCACCATTGCCATCCATGCAGTAGCCTCGCCATTGCCATCCATGCAGCAGCCTTGCCATTGCCTTAAATGCAGCAGCCTCACCATTGCCATCAATGCAGCAGCCTCACCAATACCATAAATGCAGCAGCCTCACCATTGCCATCAATACAGCAGACTCACCATTGCCATTAATGCAGCAGCCTCACCATTGCCATTAATGCAGAAGCCTCACCAATACCATAAATGCAGCAGCCTCACCATTGCCATCAATACAGCAGCCTCACTATTGCCATCAATGTAGCAGCCTCACCATTGCCATCAGTGCAGCCTGATCGATGCCCATCTGCAGCCTAGAGGGGACAGGGAGGGGGGCGGGACAAGCGCCGATAGATTACATCACCATGCCTTACTTGGCTGCCTCTATCCCAACAACATATGATGCTCTAAAAGTCAGGTCAATAATTAAATGGCACTTGTACATTTAGTGAGAAGTGCAGCTGCACACCTTCCCTAACCCCCAAATCTAAACTAAACTTGAATCCCCCACCCAGTTGCCCACTTACTTCAGACAGCCGTTACCTCCTCTGCCAATGTTTACCTACTTGGGGATGGGTGGGCATCTTCTTTAATGTTGAACACACCCCTTTTCCTCTCTTGGCAAAGTAAGGTTGATACATACACAGTGTTCTCAAGAATACTGGCAGTAACTGATTCCCTACTGAAAGGCCAAGCAAATATTTTAAAATACAATTTAAAGCTCCTGTATGACAGTCTACACAGGTCTCCAATTCATTTACTATGTGGTGCACAAGCCTCATAAATAAAAAAAAGATTTCCTTCACCTTCCCCGATTGAGCCAAATCCTCCTTCATTAGTGTCTCATGCGCTCCCCCTCGCAGACACTGCAGCCCACAGTGGGAGGGTTTCAGCAGCAAAGGCAGTCAAAGCTGTCATTCCAGAAAGTAGTGGGAGGGACTATGTTGACCAGGTGTTGATTGACAAGCTACAGGCCTTTAATTCAACAACAGCAATGCTAATCTTGCCAGTCCACTATGGTGCAAGCAGACACCGTCTACATGAGGGACAACACTGCTTTAAATTCAGGAGCACTGCAGCATCATCGTCCCCCCATCACATGAAACTACATGAAGTAGATGGGATGATCTATGAAGTTATTGTGGAACTTTGCAGAGGTACAGCATATGTTGTTTTTTAAAGCGAGGCCACTTTACTATTATAAACTTTGAAGAATGATAAAGAAATTTGACCGAAAACGAATAGTCTTTTTCGATTCTCGGGCTAACCTTAGCAGTCTTCTGATATTTTCATGTATCTGCTCTTTACCAGACTTGGCATACCTTCAATTTTGGTCTTAAATTGTGGGTATTGGTTGAGAACTTCCAGTTGTTTCCTCCAGTCAAATTTATTTCTCCAGTAAGACACCACTTTCCGCAGGTGGATGGAGTTGAAGCCATAGTTGAAGCGGCTGCCCTCCAGTGGCTCCGTGTAACGGGTCTGATCTATCCGTTGGAACAAATCCTGCAAAAGACACATAGAAGCTATAAGAAGTGAAAAGTAATCAATTAAAAGGGGACCTATTGTCATCATATTTATTCATCTTGTTTACTGAACCAATAATGTTAAAAGAGGTTTCAAGGCTGCTGGAAGAAACATCAACAATATTCAGTATGATGATGACACTACACTCATAGCTGAAAACTGAGAAGATTTGAGTTAAAGAACATATAGAAAATATGGAGAGACAGAGCATTCTGGAGAACAACTTCCACTGTGGTCACCAGGAGTCAGTGTCAACTTGATGGCATTTAAAGGATAAGGAACCCCCCCCCCCAATAAATCATTTTACCTACCTAGATCTTACTCCAAGAGAGCCAAAAGCATTGTTCACACCTCTAGGGGGCCAGGGTAAGGGGCCGGCAAAATCCAGATCCCCAGTCACCCGCTGGGGATTTGGATTTCTGAAAATACCTGTCCCTCCAGCAGGCGCACTAAAACTTCCACCCTACGCCCCATAGAAGAGAGGGTGCAGCATGGAAGCTTTAATTTGCCTTGCCTGCGAGGATCGGAGTGCAATGCCGAGGAAGAGATCCTGGTGGCTGGTGAGCAGAGAGAAGGGGGCCGGGCTGCACAGGAGGGGCAGGGCTTGCCATGCCATGCACGGCTCTCTTGGAGGGGGTGTACCCTGTACTGTGGCGGGACACAGGGCTCTCTGCTCTGTCTGCTCTCCGCTGTCTCCGTCCTGTCCCGGGCCATGCGTGTGTGTGCTGGGACCAATCAGATGTCACTGATCTACTGAGAGGGTACTGAACTGCTCAGGAGAGCACCTGTCTATTTCCTACCCTAGCCTGTCCATATACTACCCTAGCCTGTCCATATACTACCCTAGCCTGTCCATATACTACCCTAGCCTGTCCATATACTACCCTATCCTGTCCATATACTACCCTAGTCTGTCCATATACTGATATAGCACCCTGGAGTTTAGGCAGGGTTGCTCCTAAATTTACCTGCCAGGAGTAGCTACCTTGGCTAATTGCTAGGGATCATCTGATTTCTTCCTAAGTCTGGCACTGCTGCACTTTTCTCTTCTGCCACTAGGTGGCCAGGTACCTGGTGGCATTAGATAAGAGAAGGTTGATGCAAGGTCAGATTCTGGATATATGGGATATCTCAGCCAATGGGCAAGGGCTTTCTTGGATCCCTTGGCCTGCTGGGAGAGCCTAAATATTTGGGTGGAGTCAGGTGATCGGGGTTCTGTGCCACCTGGATGGCTGTCTGCGTGGACGTGTGTTGTACTGCTCAGGTTGCTAGGCTGGAGATTGGGCCTATCCCGGGCCCTAAGCCCTTAGTCTTAGTCCTAAGAATAAGACTAAAACTAAAACGAAATTTGCTGCCAAAATTAACACTGGTTCGAGGTAGAGGGGAAGCTGTCGCCACTAAGGGACCAACCACCCTTTTACCAGGGACCACAGTGAGTAACTGAAGCAAGTATCAGAGCAGTATTCTCACCAACCGGGGACGGTGCAGAATCTGGAAACTTCGGTGGGTATCAAGCCAAGGACTCAGCCAGCGGAAGTGATGCTTGCAGAGCAGCCTTGTGTGTCAAGCCAGGGGCCGAGCGGGCCAGTGGGGTGAAGCTTGAGAAGTATCTTGAGTGCCAAGCTAGGGACCCAGCAGAGAAGCGGGGGTGATGCTTGAGGAAGATACTACAGTGAAGATTGGAGGAGCTCAAGGGATTCTGTGGCAGAGAATTGTCTAGTCTAGTGAGAGATTCGGAGCTCAGTGGGCTGAAGAACTACAAGAAGTGATTGTAGTGGAAGTGAAGGAACTGTTAAAGACTGTTGCCATAGGAGACAGCATTCCTACACATGCAGATGTGGCGTCTCGCTGGATGGCTTTCCCTGCATGGATGTCCTCCTGTTGAAGCCTCGGAGTCGGCCAATTAACCTTGCAACTACATAAGGGTGTCCTGGCCCTAACCCTCTCTCCCAAAGTTCTGTTAAGAGAATTAAAACCTCTTTTTTATTCAAGAAGTGTCTGGCGCCTAATTACTCTGGCTACTTTGCACCCACTATGCATCACAACCCACCATATACAGAAGGGTGTCAGCTATCTCTGGCCCTGGAGGTTCTCATTAGATCGAAGGAGGCCTGGGACCTTGCTACACTAACCTAGCCTGTCTATATACTACCCTAGCCTTTCCATATACTACCCTAGCCTGTCCATATACTATCCTAGCATGTCCATATACTACCCTAGCCTGTCCATTTACTTCTCTAACCTGTCCATTTACAACCCTGGCCTGTCCATATACCTGCGGACCTCGGCTGGCGTGAGGAAGTGAGGCGGTTGTCGCCACTATTTGTCTTCAGGCCGGGTCCAGAGGCGCAGGTGTGGGCCTGCGGACCACAACTGTAGAAATAGGTAGAGAGGCACCGCATAAATCTCCACCCTGCCACCTCCACCATATACATGGCCAGGGCAAAGGGGGTGGAGTCAGGGGCGGCAAAATGAGGTTTCACCTATTATGTCAAAAATCCATGCACCAGCCCTGCATCCGTGCCTGCACAGTTCAGGCTTCTATGGGACTAGTGGATGAATAGGAGCCAATCTGTCTACCAGCCCAAAAAACATGCAGGCAAGGATGTTAAATCAGCTATCCGACAGAGGGATGTAAAAAATGCCATAGGAGCAGGGGCAGGATCTAGGTACCATATATACTCGAGTATAAGTCGAATTTTTCAGCACATTTTTTTGTGCTGAAAGTGCCCCCCTCGACTTATACTGGAGTCAAGCACTTTTCTGCAGCAAAAAATTTCATTTTCGAACCGAATTTGGGGCCCCGTATCTCAGGGCCACTTAGTGCTAGGAACCCCAAATTTGGTGTGCAAACCCAGTGGAACTGGTACCACAACATATCCAAAGATGAAGTTCCTAGCACTAAGTGGCCCCGAGATACGGGGCCCCAAAATCGGTTCGGAAAATGTCATTCTCTGCTGCAGAAAAGAGCTTGACATTTTCTGAACTGATTTTTGGGGCCCTGTATCTCAGAGCCACTTGGTGCTAGAAACCCCAGCTTTGGAAATGTTATAGTGCTAGTTCCACTGGGTTTGCATACCAAATTTGGGGTTCTTAGCACTAAGTGGCCCCGAAATACGGGGCCCCACATTCAGTCAACTGTGTCCATCTGCAGCAATGTCATTTCGGGACCCTTTGGGTTCAGAGACCCCAAATTTTGGCTGCAGCTAGGGGGCATCTAGGAACCCTTAACTACCGAGTTTGAACTTCAGGGGACCTATGGCTGCAAATGGGCACAGTGAGGCATGCAAATGGGAACAGTGATGCTGCAAATTGGCATTGTTGACCTTCTTTTCCACTTACAGTAGCTGTGCATTTTTCACCCTCGTCTTATACTCAGGTCAATAAGTTTTTCCCATTTTTTTTGTGGTAAATTAGGGCCTCGACTTATACTCGGAACGACGTATACTCGAGTATATACGGTAAGTATAGCGATTTACCAATTCTTAGATGTGGTGGTTGCTTTAGCCCGGGTTCACACCTATGCGAATTAGATGTGCGTTTCCCCACATCTAATTCGCATAGTAGGAGAATGTGACTGGCTCCCTATGGAGCCGATTCACATATCTCCGGGGCGGCTGCGGAGTGCACTGCACAAAAACGCCGTGCATCTTCGGCTCCGTTTCAGGGCCGAATTCAGGCATAGAATCGGCCCTGATTCGTCCCTGAAACGAGGAACAGGGACGCACAGCGCTTCCGTGGGATCCGCAGCCCGGTATAGTGTGAACCCGGGCTTAGCTTTATTTTTTAGTCGTTCTTTATTCTATTTTCACCTGGTGATCTCGCCAGTTAGTCTGTTGTTTTTCAAAAGAACAAGCTCTCTTCCAGATGTATCAGTTTACAGGAATGAGATAAACTATTTAACACTGACAGGGGTGATCATATTTATTTTATTCATGTAAAACCTTTACCCAAAAATAGATGAAAGAAAACAGTTTGCTGTAACTGATTATAAAGTATGACCTGGAGTTTGGCATCAATTCATTGGTGTATTTAAATCTGACAATGCTGATGTCTGTTGTGCCTCCGGTTCTTATTCATCCAGAGTGGGGGCAACGTATGACAGGAGGTGTGCTACTGGCCAGATCACCAGGTGAAAACAGGGGGGAAAAAACCCTAAAAAAGGGAAAAATGAATGCAGCCACCACATCTAATGTTTGGTAATCTGCAATATATTACATTTTTAGTCTTGAGCCTAATACCGCTTTAAGGTGGTGGTGGGGCGAGGGGAGTAGGATGGGCTAGACCAAGGGGTAGGGAATATTAACCTTTAAAGTAGTTGTAAACCCTCCTGTTTTTTCACCCTAATGCATCCTATGCATTAAGGTGAAAAAACTTTTGACACTGACCGGCCCCCCACGTTTTACTCACCTGAGCCCGTTCGCTCCTTTAGTGGAGATGCGCTGTACCTCTCTGCCCGGGGTTCTCGGCTCTTGATTGGATAGATTGATAGCAGCGCAGCCATTGGCTCCCGCTGCTGTCAATCAAATCTAATGACGTGGGCGCCGGGGGGAGCACGGCTGAGTCCGGCATTCTGTGTCTATGGAAGCAAATGCTGGACTCGGTAGCGCGCCTGCAAGGTAACACCCTGGGAGAGCGCTTCTCATAGGGGGTTTACCGATGTGAGGAGGAGCCGCGAGCGCCGTTGGGGGACCCCAGAAGAGGAGGATCGGGGCCACACTGCGCAAAACGAACTGAACAGTGGAGGTAAGTAGGATGTTTGTTATTTAAGAAAAAAAAAAATAGGATTTACAACCCCTTTAAGTGTTGTCAAGTTGACAATGACTCCCGGCGACCACATTGAACGTTTGTGGGCAAGTTTCCCTATCCTTTAATAATAGTAGTTGTCTTTTTACAGCTTATGTTTGGGGTTGCGCTAGCCAGTGCAGAAACCAGAAGATATTTTGATCATACCTGCAGATCTAATCACCTTCTTAGTGCCTATGGCCTCACTTCAGTTTTACAAAATCTTTCTTTGTACACACACAGAATCCCTCAACAAATATGCTGTAGATCTATAGAGTGATACAGAACAGTTCAAGTTTATCTTACGCCAAAGGAATTGAGTAAAAATCTAAGAAGGACACGACTGCAATGAAAACGATTTTTTTTTAGATTATAAAGGAAAGGCTTGAACCTCCTCCTGTGCTCCGCCTGAAGATTTCACACCACTTCCTGTCATAGTGATAACATGGTCTCCAATGATGGAAGTGAAAGAAAAATCCTACAACTGGAACCAAGGAGCAATACAAATCTTTCCCCCACTCTATACAAAACAAAAATAAAGTTTTAGTGAAAGTTACACTTTGACATACACATACCACCATGTTATCATGCCTATCCAATTATCTCCTGCACCTAAATCACCCAACCAGCATAACTCAACCTATGGTGACAGGCAGTAATGGAGAGAGCTTTTGGAAATGGCTAGGTAAGCCCTATGGGCCTTCCAGAATCAGCAGTAACCTCACCTATGTTCTCCCTTTTCCAGACCAACATATATAGACAGATGGAATTGGTGTAGACAGGGGACCAAACCATTTCTCATAAAGGAATTTTCTGCATTAATTGTCTATGACTCTTTGCAAAAGCATCCCTCTAACTCAGGGGTAGGCAACCTCGGCCCTCCAGCTGTGGTGAAACTACAATCCCGTCATGCCTTTTGCATCTAGGAGTCATGCCTATGATTGTCAGGGTCTTGCAAAGTATCATGGGATTTGTAGTTTCACCACAGCTGGAGGGCCAAGGTTGCCTACCCCTGCTCTAACTGGTACAGTAGCAGATGAAATGCAGAGACATCCACAGTACACTATATTACCAAAAGTATTGGGACGCCTGCCTTTACACACAAAGGCAGGAAGGGAAGGAAGAGGCCACCCCCAAACTGTTCCCAACTGTCCCCAAGTTGGGAAAATGAAATTGTCCAAAATCTCTTGGTATGCTGACGCTTTAAGAGTTCCCTTCACTGGAACTAAGGAGCCCAAACCCTGAAAAACAATAATCCCCCCTCCACCAAATGATTTGGACCAGTGCACATAGCAAGGTCCATAAAGACATGAATGAGCGAGTTTGGGGCAGAGGAAATTGTTTGGCCTCCACAGAGTCCTGACCTCAACCCGATAGAATACCTTTGGGATGAAAGAGTGGACACTGCGAGCCAGGCCTTCTCGTCCAACATCAGTGCCTGACCTCACAAATGCGCTTCTGGAAGAATGGTCAAACATTCCCATAGACACACTCCTAAACCTTGTGGACAGCCTTCCCAGAAGAGTTGAAGCTGTTATAGCTGCAAAGTGTGGACCAACTCAATATTGAACCCTACGGACTAAGACTGCCATTAAAGTTCATGCGCGTGAAAAGGCAGGCGTCCCAATACTTCTGGTAATATAGTGCATATGCTCTACTATGTACTTGTCATTAGATACAGCACTTGAAATCAGCTTACATTTAGCTCCTCTTCTGAAGTCTCAATTTTGAAAGGACGGATATCTTCGTTATCATCATCTTGTCTCTGCCCAGGACCCCACCATCCATCTCCCATTGGCAAAGTGTCGTCCGTTTTCCTGAAGACAAAGTGGTAGAGGAGAGCCCCGACCACCAACGCTCCAACAATTTCTAGAAGCATTTTACCTACAAGAAATAATCGCACAGTCAGTCAGTGGACCTCAGGCCAACTGGTCAAATTGTTTCCAGGGACTATGCGTCTTAGCTAGCGCCCCATACACACTTCCAACCAAACGTGACATTTTTACTACATACAGGATTTATTTAGAGTTTTAAAAAGATGGGGATGTTTCAAAATATGCTAAAAAGGGCTGATGCACACTGGGCGTTTGACGCTACTGTTAGGGACAGCGGGTGTTTTTTTTACTGCCTCTAAACTCTCCTGCATGTTATTCTATGTGTTCATGCACGCATAGGCTTTTAGCAGCGTTTTGTGGCAGAAAAAAAAACCTACTTCCAGGGCGTTCTGGAGCACCAGCATTTTGGCAGAAAAAAACTCTGACAGCTCCTAAACTCTGCTAGTGACAACCAGTGAATAGCTGGCTGTTAAGAAGCGGGCCAGTGTCCTATCGAAAATAGTCCCCCATCGGATAGTGTCCGCCCTCTACTGCGCAAGAGCAGAGCCTGGCATTGGATAGTGTCCGCCCTCTACTGCGCAAGCACATAGGACACTCCGAAAATAGCCAAAAATCAACAGCTGAGCATTATCTCTACAGGGCGCATGCGCACTTTGCACAGTTAATACCATAGTATGTCACATGCACCCGCAGGGTCCCGCACGCTCACGAGGCTCGTACAACTTTGTAAGGGACGGTGTGTGGGGCAGTGTTGCTATTTATCTTACCCCTTCACAGCGTCTTTCTACACGTTTTATGGATGCATGATACTGTGCATAATTGTTTGTGTTAGGTCCTTAAATACATACAGCAAACACGCTCATAAACATCGCTAAACCCACCCTTCACTTCAGTAAAGACGCCCCGCAAACATCCGCCCATTTTATAAATCCACCCCCTCCAGCATCGGGAGCCTGTGACAGAATGTAACATGAATTGCGCAGGCGCCGTTTATACTTCTTCATCAGCTGTTCTTCTTCGGAGACTTTCGGCATCTCCTTTGTCCTCCTTACTGCGCAAGCACGGTGCCTGCGCAGTACGCAGCGGACACTATCCGATGGGGGGACACTTTTTGTCAGAACATTGGCAAGCCAGCCGCCACATCCTTAACAATGGATGACTCATCAGCTGTCAGCGGAGTTCCCCTCTGACAGCTCAATGTACACAAAAGAATTGCCAGCAATAAAAAATTGAGAAAGAAAAACAGCATGGGGTCCCCCCAATCCATAATATCAGGCCCGTTGGGTCTGGTATGGATTTTAAAGGGGGACCCCATGACAAGATGTAAAAAAAAAATGGCTTGGGGTCCCCCCCACCCAAATCCATACCAGACCCTTATCCGAGCATGCAGCCTGAAGAGTGAATGCCTCCCACCTGAACCATACCAGGTCACATGCCCTCAACAAGGCTCCCCCCCAAAGCACCTTGTCCCAATATTGATGGGGACAGGACCCTCTTCCCCACAACCCTGGCCAACCTTTAACAACCTGATCCACATCTGGCTCTCGCTTCCTCCCAGTGATGTCAGGCTGGCGTGGACTTCCTGGATCTGCAGGGCCTCCATGCCCTTCTCCACCATCTCCTAGCTATCTAGACCACCTAGCAAAGCCTACAGGACAGAGGCAAGCAACATACCCTTACTACACGATAAGCACATTTCTTGCTGATACTCTGTTAGGGTTTTTATCTAGTGTGAAAAAATCTTGCTTTTAATACTGCACTTAGGTAACACAGCTCTACAGAGCTGGACACACTCTGAAACCTACATTGTTTAATCCATACTGAATTTTATATACTGTAAAACATTCCATGGACTGGGCTGTTTGCCTCATATATTTCAGAACCGTATATCCTCACTCTCATCAGCTGGGTACGAACCCTCTGTGCGCCAGAATTCCCTGATCTTTTGATTGTTCTAAAAAATATATATATATATATATATATATATATATATATATATATATATATATATATATATATATATATATAATTCAAACAAGGATTGCTGCACTCCAAATTTATTCTGAATCCAAAAATAGACAAGGTTACATGTTATGTTCCAAATAGCTAGCTTTCGGGCAAAGTACAGAACGCTCTTCCTAAGGCTAGAACATCATCTGAATAACATACATGTGTCACAAGTATATATATACACATATCAATTAACAAAACAATTAGCTGAACAAGGAATCACTGAAGTAATTATCTCGTATCCATAACACATGGTTCTTTTGTTATAAGAATCATGTGTTATGGATACGGGATAATTACTTCAGTGATTCCTTGTTCAGCTAATTGTTTTGTTAATTGATATCTATCTATCTATCTATCTATCTATCTATCTATCTATCTATCTATCTATCTATCTATCTATCTATCTATCTATCTATCTATCTATCTATCTATCTATCTATCTATATATATATATATACACACACACACACAGTCAGGTCCATAAATATTGGGACATCGACACAATTCTAATCTTTTTGGCTCTATACACCACCACAATGGATTTGAAATGAAACGAACAAGATGTGCTTTAACTGCAGACTTTCAGATTTAATTTGAGGGTATTTACATCCAAATCAGGTGAACGGTGTAGGAATTACAACAGTTTGTATATGTGCCTCCCACTTTTTAAGGGACCAAAAGTAATGGGATATATTAACAATCATCCAATAAACTTTCACTTTTTAATACCTGGTTGCAAATCCTTTGCAGTCAATTACAGCCTGAAGTCGGGAACACATAGACATCACCAGACGCTGGGTTTCATCCCTGGTGATGCTCTGCCAGGCCTCTACTGCACCTGTCTTCAGTTCCTGCTTGTTTTTGGGGCATTTTCCCTTCAGTTTTGTCTACAGCAAGTGAAATGCATGCTCAATCGGATTCAGGTCAGGTGATTGACTTTTGGCCATTGCATAACATTCTACTTCTTTCCCTTAAAAACCTCTTTGGTTGCTTTCGTAGTATGCTTCGGGTCATTGTCCATCTGCACTGTGAAGCGCCGTCCAATGAGTTCTGAAGCATTTTGCTGAATATGAGCAGATAATATTGCCCGAAACACTTCAGAATTCATCCTGCTGCTGTTGTCAGCAGTCACATCATCAATAAATACAAGAGAACCAGTTCAAATGGCAGCCATACATGCCCACACCCAGGACTGGTGTAAGGATTTTTGACACCCTAGGCGAAACCTCATTTTGCCGCCCCATTGGCTCCACCCCTGACTCCACCCCCTTTGCCCTGCCCATGTGACACAAGGCGCCACTATACAGGAAGCATCGGCTCTGCTTCCTCTAGCGCTGGCTCCAGTACTGCGCTACACCTCTAATTACACTACCGGTCAGACTGAGTTAGTTACATGCTGCAGCCTGCAAAGCATGCAGATGCGGAGGGAAACCAGCGGCCGGGCGCCCCTAGGCAGCAGAACGCCCTAGGCGGCTGCCTAGTTTGCCTAGTGGTAGCAACGGCCCTGCCCACGCCATGACACTACCACCACCATGCTTTACTGATGAGGTGATATGCTTTGGATCATGAGCAGTTCCTTTCCTTCTCCATACTCCTCTCTTCCCATCACTCTGGTACAAGTTGATCTTGGTCTCATCTGTCCATAGGATGTTGTTCCAGAACTGTGAAAGCTTTTTTAGATGTTGTTTGGGAAACCCTAATCTGGCCTTCCTGTTTTTGAGGCTCACCAATGGTTTACATCTTGTGGTGAATCCTCTGTATTCACTCTGGTGAAGTCTTCTCTTGATTGTTGACTTTGACACTCATACACCTACCTCCTGGAGAGTGTTCTTCATCTGGCCAACTGTTGTGAAGGGTGTTTTCTTCACTAGGGAAAGAATTCTTCGGTCATCAACCACAGTTGTTTTCCGTGCTCTTCCGGGTCTTTTGGTGTTGCTGAGCTCACCGGTGCGTTCTTTCTTTTTAAGGATGTTCCAAACAGTTGATTTGGCCACACCTAATGTTTTTGCTATCTCGCTGATGGGTTTGTTTTGTTTTTTCAGCCTAATGATGGCTTGCTTCACTGATAGTGACAGCTCTTTGGATCTCATATTGAGAGTTGACAGCAGCAGGTTCCAAATGCAAATAGCACACTTGAAATTAACTCTGGACCTTTTATCTGCTCCTTGTAAATGAGGGAATAACACACACCTGGCCATGGAACAGCTGAGCAGCCAACTGTCCCATTAAAGTGGGAGGCACATATACAAACTGTTGTAATTCCTACACTGTTCACCTGATTTGGAAGTAAATACCCTCAAATTAAAGCTGAAAGTCTGCAGTTAAAGCACATCTTGTTTGTTTCATTTCAAATCCATTGTTGTGGTGTATAGAGCCAAAAAGATTAGAACTGTGTCAATGTCCCAATATTTATGGACCTGACTGTATATGTTAGAGCGAGAGCAATAATTCTAGCACTAGACCTCCTCTGTAACTCTAAACATGTAACCTGTAAAAAATGTTAAAATGTGGTGCCATTCCATAAATGTGCGCAATTTAAACCACTTCAAGACCAGGCCTATTTTTTAAACTTGTTGTTTACAAGTTAAAATGTTTTTTTTTTTTTGGTAGAAAATTACTTAGAATCCCCAAACATTATATATTTCTTTTCTAACTCCCTAGAGAATAAAATGGCGGTCGTTTCAATACTTTCTGTCACACCGTATTTGCAGCTTACCGGAGCCGCCGGTAGTGGCAGAGGGCACCGGAGCGTGGCGGGAGGGGGGCCCTCTCCTGCCACCAATAAAAGTGATCTTGCGGCGAATCCACTGCTAAGACCACTTTTATCTGAAAGTGGACCGCCCGCTAAAGAAGTGGATACCGGGGTTATGGCAGCTATCTGCTGCCATAACAAAAATATTCCACTTGAAAGAGCCACCATATAATGACGTTGGGCGGTCCGTAAGTGGTTAAATTGTGACATGTTAGGTATCTATTTACTCGGCATAACATCATCTTGCACATTATACAAAAAAAATCGGGCTAACATTAGTGTTGTTTTTTTTTTTATTCATGAAACAGTTTTTTCCCCCAAAAAAATTGCGTTTAAAATAATAGCTGCGCAAAAAACCGTGGGACATAAAAAGTTGCAACGACCACCATTTTATTCCGTAGGGTGTCTGCTAAAACAATATATATATAATGTTTGGGGGTTCTGAGTATTTTGCTAGCCAAAAAAAGATGATTTTTTCATGTAGGAGAGAAGTGTCAAAATTGGCCTGGGTGGCAAGGGGTTACTTACCATGAGTAATATACAAATAATTATTATATATTGTTTTTAAGGTAATTTACTATATTTTCAAAATCTGTACTCAAGCAGGTGGCTTTAACGGACAAATTACTGAAGTTTGAAGTTATAACTTGCAACCAGTAATTTCACAGTAAATAGATAAATAATAAATGATTATGTTATAACATATAGCATAATAATATATGATTTAGCTTGAATATAACAATACCTCTTCAGCAGGCAGTAGATTCTCATTCTCCCTCTTAATTGTGAGAAAAACATGGGATTGTGGGTACACATAGGTGTCCTTTTATGAAACTGCGCTAAAATACCGCTATTCAGTTCTCAGGCATTCTCAGAGGAGATTGGTCTCCTCTGAGTCCCAGTTTATGATGGTCTGTATCTCGCTTCTCATGTTGAGTTGAGAATCGATCTACAAACGCCGGGAACTCCTGAGAACGGCTCCTCTCACTGTAATCTCGCGTGATGTAGCGGGATTAAAGTATGAGGAAGTGTAAAATACAAAAAGTTGAACACGAATCAGCACACATTATTCCCCAATATTAATAAAATAATAAAGTTAAATTCCCCCTACACAATATACATTAACCTAATTATAAAAAACATTGTTTTTATCAATATTTAAAGATCATACATGTGCCTATTTAAATGTGAATGGTGTATAGTAAATTAATGTAATCCACATGTAATGCAGCTATACACCATTCATATAAATGCAAAATACATTTACATTAATTAAAAAATAATTTTAATAAAGTATACAAGTATAAATATGTATTAATACATTTAAATAAAATATATTTCAGAATTGATAAACACCCGTATAACTGTAATAGAACATGCCATGGGTAAAACTATATTTCAGGGTTTACAAAATTTTATTTACTAATAAATTAAAAATTATATAAAAATTACATTAATAATAGCTTAATCATTTAATTATTAAATAATACATAATTAAATAATTATTAAATAATAATTAATACTAATTAATTATTAATTAATTATATCTTTTCATGTGACAACACTGAATAAATGACACGTTACAATGTAAAGTAGTGAGTGTACAGCTTGTATAACAGTGAAAATTTGCTGTCCCCTCGAAATACCTCAACACACAGCCGTTATTGACTAAACCGCTGAAAGCAAAAGTGAGTACACCCCTAATTGAAAATGTCCAAATTGGGTTCAAAGTGTCAATATTTTGTGTGGCTACCATTATTTTCCAGCACTGCCTTAACCCTCTTGGGCATGGAGTTCACCAGAGCTTCACAGGCTGCCACAGGAGTCCTCTTCCACTCCTCCATGACGACATCACGGAGCTGGTCGATGTTAGAGACCTTACGCTCCTCCACCTTCCGTTTGAGGATACCCCACAGATGCTCAATAGGGTTTAGGTCTGGAGACATGCTTGGCCAGTCAATGACCTTTACCCTCAGCTTCTTTAGAAAGACAGTGGTCGTGTTGGAGGAGTGTTTGGGGTCGTTATCATGTTGGAATACTGCCCTGCGGCCCAGTCTCTGAAAGGAGGGGATAATGTCACAGTACATGTTGGCATTCATGGTTGTCTCAATGAACTGTAGCTCCCCAGTGCCAGGAGCACTCATGAAGCCCCAGACCATGACACTCCCACCACCATAATTGACTGTAGGCAAGACACACTTGTCTTTGTACTCCTCACCTGGTTGCCGCCACACACGCTTCACACCAT